>CAUYSK010036832.1:0-20249 GCA_963575035.1 Avahi laniger | reverse complement strand
GAATCTGGGGAAGAGGAGGACGCGGGTGGGGAAGGACTGGGCATGTTCAGCGTTGCAGAGGAGCAGTGGGTAGGATTTACAGGGCAGCAGGTCTGGCACAAGGTAAGAAATACTCCCTTTAAAAAAACTCAATACAGGGCCGGGCATGGTGGCTCACGCCTGTAACCCTAGCACTCTGGGAGGCCGAGGCGGGCGGATTGTTTGAGCTCAGGAGTTCGAGATCAGCCTGAGCAAGAGCGAAACCCCGTCTCTACTAAAAATAGAAATAAATTAATTGGACAACTAAAAATATATAGAAAAAATTAGCCGGGCATGGTGGCGCATGCCTGTAGTCCCAGCTACTCGGGAAGCTGAGGCAGAAGGATCGCTTGAGCCCAGGAGTTTGAGGTTGCTGTGAGCGAGGATGACGCCACGGCACTCTAGCCCGGGCAACACAGTGAGACTTTGTCTCAAAAAAAAAAAAAAAGGCCTATGTGGGTCGGCAGGTGTGGGTTCACAGACGAGGCTCGAGGGAGGATATGGCGGTTCGGGTGCAGAGGTTCAGGGTCAGTGTTTGAGGGGCAATGCCCAGAGGCTTTGGGGAGCAGTGCTCTGCACACTCAAATTTTCTGGGCCATTTGGGAATTCTAAAGATCTTAGTCTCCCCCTTCCCAAGACTATCGCTCTGCAGGTCCGGGGCAGAGCCTGGGCATCTGTATTTGTGATTCTGGGACTTCAGCAGAATCTTTGCCTCCTCCTGTCTGCACCCTGTGTCTGGCCGGGCCTGACCTGGGGTTCCGAGAGGATGAGGCATGGTCTTTCAGAACCAAGTGCCTGAGAGAGGGGGGCGGGCCAGCCTCAGGGGAGCCTCTGGTGGAGGGGATGGTCACCCCTGTGGGGGGGCCACAGCTTCCATGGCAACACGACTCCAGCCTGAGGCTGAGACTCTGGCCACACCTCCCCAGCATCCAGCAGTGACCCTGGGCCAGTCGCTTCCAGGTGTCTCTCCCTGAGCTTTGGCCTGGCATTTGTAAAACCAGGACCAGACGGCCTGGGCGGGCTGAGATCAAATGAGCTGGAGCACGTGAGAGCCCTGGGGCCAGAGAAGCGAGAGGCCAGTGCGGGGCACAGGGTCAGCTGGAGGACTGGCGGGACAGAGGGACAGAGGAATAATGGGATGAGGGCAGGGCAGGGCCGGGCAAGGAGAGTGGCTGGGCTTTGACAGAATATTGGCCTAAAGCTTGGCGGGGGCGCTGGGGACTCTGTGCCAGCAGACGCCTCCCCAGGCGCCTGGGATTCGGAGGTCCTGGCACTGAGATGGCTTTGCCTGACCTCTCCTCCCTCAGAAGGGGCAGGGCTGTGTCTCCCTGTCAGGCCAGGCCAGGCCAACGTGCCTAGGTGTGTGGCTTCTCTCTCCCCCACCCCACCCCTTGCAGCACCTGCCAGGCCTGCCTCCTGTCGGGCCCAGCCCCCAGCCTTACAGCGACGCTTGTACCACCCCTGGGCCTTGACTAGCCTGAGCCCCGGGTCCTGATGGGAAGGGGGCTAGTGAGGGCTCCGTGGGCTGCAAAGAGCATCGTAGGGCGTGTGATGCTGTGCCACCAGTCTGGGCTTTCCCCAGAGTTGGGGAGAAGGCCTGATGGGTGGCTCGCTGACTTCCCAAGTGCTGAGATTCTGTTGGTGCCAGGGCAGGCCCCCTGCATCCTCCAGGCCCAGGACGAGTCCTCACCACACAGCCAACCTCCCAGCCTCGCATCTGGGCTCATCTCACGGTTTTCAGTGGGAAAATCTAGGGCTCAGAGAGGTTGCTGGGTCGCCCTTGAGGCTGCACAGGGAGAGAGCTGAACCACGGCCAGGGGTCCGGGCAGCCAGCGCGGGGGCTGGGACGGGCTGGTCGGTGCGGGTGGACGGAACAGGCAGGAGGGGTTCCGAGGGGAGGGGAGGGCAGGGATGGTCCAGGCGTGGGGGCTGGAGGTGGAGATAGAGCTGTCCTGGCCCAGCGTGGGGGGCGGGGGGCGGAGATGGTCTAGGCCAAGGGGTGGGGAGAAGGAAGCAGTGACGCCTTGCCCTTGACTTTCTATTTTGAGTCTGATCGATGCTGCAGGGGCTCAGGATGGAGCCGGGAGCCTTGGTCCAGGGATGGGGTGAGTCAGTGTCCTTGGGGCTCAGAGGCCTGCCCGCCTGGGCACTGGCCCTTCGCCCCACCTTGCCCGGCTCCCAGGGCCTCGTGTGGATACTGGGCCCACTTCCATCTTGCCTCACCTCCGGGGTGAGAAGGCCCTGGAAGCAGATTCCCTAGTTTGAATCCCAGCTCCACCACTTTTTAGCTGTATGACCTTGGGCAAGTTAGTTAGCCTTCCCTGTGCCTTGGTTTCCCCATTGATCAGGTGGGAATAACAGTAGCAGGTCTCTCATAGGCTTGTTGTGAAGATCCAATATGATAACACGGGCACAGTCTTTAGCCCCATGCCTGGCACACAGGAAGCACTCGGTAAAGATTAGTAAGGACTAGGGGGTGGATGAGGAGCCCCCCAGCAGCAGGCTGTGGGGTTTCATGACATCGACACCGGGGCTCCCTTCCTTCCTGCAACTTGCCCCACCCCCACAAAAGAAAGACAGTGAACAAAAGTCTCCTGGTCTGCAGGACAGAGTGGGGTGACCCTCATCTGGGTATCTGGAGGTCAGTCTTCTTATACTAACAAGGGCGGGGGGAAGAAGGTGCCAGCCCTGCATCCTCTCAGCCCTTCCCGAGCTTTGAGATCTTTTGTAAGGCCTGAGGCCGGGATGGGACGAGGGAGCCTCCCCAGGTGTGGCCCTAGGGCTATTGGGACTCAGGTACCCTCAGCTCTTAAGTCTTGTCCCCCGCAAGAGCGCCAGGCTGGAAGGGCAGCCATCCTGCTCAGGCCTGGTACGTTGCCATGGCGACCTGGAGCCTCCCAGCCCCAGTGCACAGGCCCCTCTGAAAAATTTATCAGGAAAACTTCCGTGTTTAAAAATTAACCATGGGATTGAAATATTAAAGATGAGCTGCTTTGGGCAAGGCAGAGGGCGATGGATTTGGGGGTAGAGGAGCCAAGCCCTTTGCTCCTGACCGGTGGCAGCTACCCGTTGCCCCAGCTTCCGGGGGCCCAGCCCCGTCTGCATGGCCTGAGGCCTCCTGTGTCAGTTGAGGCTGGGCCCGGGGTAGGGGGCCAAGAAGTGAGGGGCCTGCTTCCCATCTCTTGTTTGCCCCCTCTACGGACCCTTGTCGCCTTCCCATGACACTTCTGGGCCTTCCTTTTTCCCGCCTGAGGGTGGCTGGCCATGATGTGGCAGGGGCAGGCTGAGCTGCCCTCTCCACCCCCACTGCTCCAGAGGGCAGGGGTGGGCCGGGCCAGGGGATGAGCCTCCTGCCCCTGCCGCCCCGTGAAGAAGCAGCATCTGGAGGAAGAGGGGCTTGTGCAAAGTCTCGCCCCCAACTCAGTGGTTTCCTGAGCTGCTGGGGCTGGGTCATCCCCTCCCTGGGGCCACTCTCTGTCCTGGGCTTCTCCCGACTCCCACCTTCAGGCGTCCCCAGATTGACTCCCCCTCTGCCTTCCCCCACGACAGCCCGTCCATCTGGCCCAGGTGAGCTTCGTCATCCCAGCCTTCAACTCGAACTTCACCCTGGACCTGGAGCTGAACCAGTGAGTGTGGCCTTGAGCCTGGGAAGAGGCAGCAGGTGGGGTGGGCGAGCATGGCCTGGACTCGGCTGGGGAGGAGGAGGATGGGGAGGGGGGCTGGGGCAGGGGCACCTGGATCCTGAGCTTGGGCAGGACCCAAACCTGACCCCCTCCTTCCTCCTGCCCGCTCCATCTCAGTCACCTGCTCTCCTCGCAATACGTGGAGCGTCACTTCAGCCGGGAGGGGCCAACCCAGCACAGCACCGTGAGTGCCTCTGGAAGGGGACAGGGGAGGTGGAGTGGAGGTTCTGTTTCTGAAGTCAATGATGTAGGAGCAGGTGATGGTGGAGACGGGATCAGGGGTCTACTCAGCATGGGCCTGGCCCCTCGGGACCTCCCATCTCTCCCCACCCGGGAGGCCGCGAGGATCGGCAGTGCCAGGTTGAATGGCGACGGGGCTCAGGGCCCCAGAGGTCTCATTCCCAGCCAGCCACCCTGCCTTGTGCGGGGCATACAAGGACCCTCATTGTTCCATGCCCGCTATGTCAGAATCCCCACTCCAAAGACTCTTCTGGGAGGGGACAGTTGAGGAAATGCACCCTCCTTGCTCAGACTAAGACCCCGGGAATTCCCGGCTGCCTGGGACACCAGGGTCCCAGCCCTGGAGGCTGGAGCCTAAACAAAGATGAATGAATGTTTATAAATAGCCGCCCCCCCCACCCCGCCTGTTCAGTAACTGGAGCACAAGTAATTCTGCAGGAAGCAGAGTTGGGGGAGGAGGGCGCTGCTGGTCCCCTCTGACCCGTGAGCCCAGCCGGGAGGACACAAGCTGCTCAGACTCCTCAGCCACAGACCATGTGTGCAGGGGTATCCAGGAAGCAGCATGGAGACTCTGTGTGTGTGTGTGTGTGTGTGTGTGTGTGTGTGTGTGTGTCCATAGCGGTCATCCGATTAGATGAGATAGTATGTGGTAAGTGCTCAGAGCAGTGCCTGGCACATAGTAGGAATTAAATAAATGTTAACTGCTATTCTCCAAGGAACCTATGATCCTTTCACCAGCCCCAGCAAGTGGCTAAGAACCAGGGCTGCAGTCCCATGTCCTTATTTTATAGGTGAGATGAAGGAGGCCCAGAGAGGGCTAGGAACTTGCCCAGAGTGACACAACAAATTAGGAGCACCAACAGTGTAGAACCAGGCTCCAGGGCCCCAGGTGTACCCAGGGACTGCGGCCACCTGCCCACAGGGCAGCTCAGTGGCTCCTGCAAAGCTTTGAGGCCTGTCGTCATCTTCCTGCCTCATGCCACGGGGGGCCGTGTCCTGCTCACTGGTCGCTGCTCTCTCCTGCAGGGAGCTGGAGACCACTGCTACTACCAGGGCAAGCTGCGGGGGAACCCGCACTCCTTTGCCGCCCTCTCCACCTGCCAGGGGCTGCAGTGAGTATGGGGAGGGCTGGGCAGCAGGAACGAGCCCCCTACCCAGGCCTGGGGACAGTAGGGAGCTATGCCTCTCTCTCTCCACAGTGGGGTCTTCTCTGATGGGAACCTGACTTACATCATGGAGCCCCAAGAGATGGCTGGGCCTTGGGGAGCCCCCCAGGTGAGCCCTGCACAGCCCCTGGCTGCCCCTCTTATGGCCCTGCCATGCTTGTCCCAACAGCTGTTGCTGCCACCTCCTCCTCCTCCTCCCTCAGTAACCCCAGCCTCATTGCCCTCCTCAGTGACCCCGGCTCTGGTTCCTCCCCTGTGCCCCCAGCTCCAATGTCCCCTCTGTCCCCCAAGTGACCTCCCATTGGGCTCCAATGTCCTTTGCCCCTGTCTCTCAGGGCACCCCCAGGTCTTGACCCCGGAATCTGAGCATCTGGGAGATCAGATCCGACATGGGAGCTCTGGCCAGTTCTGGGTCACCCCAGGGTGGGGTGGGAGGAAGGGCTGGAGCTGTCCCCCTCGACTGGGCCCAGAGGAGACCTCATTGGCCCCCCAAGAACTAATTCCCCCTCATTGCAGGGACCCCTTCCCCACCTCATTTACCGGACCCCTCTCCTCCCAGCCCCTCTCGGATGCAGGGAACCAGGTAAGGGAGGGAAAGGGGGCTGGGGGGGGTCCGGCTGTGCCCTCCTCACCTGGCCCCTCCCCACAGGCTGCTTCTCTGCTGCCCCTGCCCAGTCTGCTCCTCCAGACCGGCCAAGGCTGAGAAGGAAAAGGCAGGTACGGGGGCCCGCACAGACCTCGGGCTGCACAGACCTCGGGTCATTCCAGAGCAGGACGACACCCCCATCTGTGGCTGGGGCAAAGGAAGGCTCAGACTGTTGTGTCTGGGGGCCATCTCTAGAAAGAGCCCTCCCACCCCCTTCCAAACACTGGCATCTACACAGGTCCCCATGGAGGGCAAACCGAGGCTGCCTGCCCTCATCCAAAGCTGGGGAGCGAGGGGACCCTCTTCCAGTGAGGGACTGGCACTGCCTCTGGCTGGAGCTGAGACCCCCCCAACACACCCTCTCACAGAGTCTGTCCCTAGCTTAGCCGTGAGGTCAGACATGGAGGGGACTGATTCCAAGTGCCCACCCACTCCCAGGTCCGCCGGGGCCACCCTACGGTGCACAGCGAGACCAAGTACGTGGAGCTGATCGTGATCAATGACCACCAGCTGGTGAGTTCCCAGGCTTGGGAGGACACTGGGAGGAGGGGCCCACAAAGGTCATCATCCTCCTCCCACTCTTCTTGCTCCCAGTTCGAGCAGATGCGACAGTCGGTGGTCCTCACCAGCAACTTTGCCAAGTCCGTGGTGAACCTGGCCGATGTGGTGAGCCACCCTCTCTCCCTTCCCTCTCCCTCACCCCCTACCCCGCCACACACATCCGGGGGGCATTGTTAGCCTCTGGCCCCTACTTCCTGGAGGGACAGACCAAAGCCCTCCTCCAGCCCTGTCCCCCCACACCGACTCCCACCCTCTAGTCCCCTAATCTCTCCCCTCTGGGCCCAGATGTATAAGGAGCAGCTCAACACCCGCATCGTGCTGGTTGCCATGGAAACATGGGCAGATGGGGACAAGATCCAGGTGCAAGATGACCTCTTGGAGACCCTGGCCCGGCTCATGGTCTACCGGCGGGAGGGTCTGCCTGAGCCCAGCGATGCCACCCACCTCTTCTCGTAAGTCCCCCACTCTACACACCTGCCAGCCTTCGCTGGTTGCTGCGGTGTCTAGGGTGACTTAGCCCTGCCCTGTGCCGGGTGCTCTGCTCAGAGTCTGGGGACTGGGCTCACCTTGCACCTGCCAGCTGCTTCCAGCCACATGCAGCAGGCTGGGCACGTCCCCCGCATCTTAAGCTGATGCCCTTTACATTGGCCCTGGTGGTCCTCTTCTGCCCCTCACCTCCTCTTAGTCCCGTCTTCCCCTTTCAAACTGTCCCAACACCCTTTCCTCAGGGACCCAGTGCCCTGGTAGGAGGAAAAAGTCGAATAAAGGGGCCCTGCGACTAGAGCTCATCTCACAGGAACCTTTCCTTTGGCTTATGGGCAAACGATCCCAAAGAGGGGAGGGGCTTACCGAGGTCACCCAGGCAGACGTGAAGGGCGAGTGTTACCTCCCCAAGGAAGGACTCTAGTGTCAGGGGAGGGCAGGAGGTTATCCTGACAACCCTCTCCCTTCCAGGGGCAGGACTTTCCAGAGCACCAGCAGTGGAGCAGCCTACGTGGGGGGTATCTGCTCGCTATCCCGGGGCGGGGGTGTGAATGAGGTGAGCAGTGAGGGGACCTGGCTTGGGTGGCAGCTGCCGGAAAGGGCCTGGGAAGGCACTAAGTACCTGTTGGAAGGACGTGGACATCCTTGTGCTCCATCTTCCTCACCCCCAGTATGGCAACATGGGGGCCATGGCAGTGACTCTGGCCCAGACGCTGGGGCAGAACCTGGGCATGATGTGGAACAAACACCGGAGCTCAGCAGGTATTGACCCTCGGGGACCAGCTTGGGGCCCCACAAGCAGCCCAGCCCCACATCTCTAGAATGAACAGGGTGGAAGCGGGGGGCAGTGGCCCCCTTGGCCATCCCTCATATCCACCTGGCTCGCCCCTCAGGGGACTGCAAGTGTCCAGACATCTGGCTGGGTTGCATCATGGAGGACACTGGGTGAGTTCTTGGGGACAAACTGGGGGTAGGGTCTTGGGCGAAGGGAGTCCTAGAGCAAGCACAGATGGCAGTCTGGACCCACGGCCTCAAGAGACCCAGCTCACAGACCACTGACGATTCCAAGAATCCCAATTTTCTGCCTACAATACTCGGGGAGACGCAGATTCCCCTGCAGGGACACCAAACTGGCCAGACTGTAGTGCACACTGTCGCCACTGGGCGCCGCCCAAGCCTCGTTCGGAGGCACCTTCCCGCCTGCCTGCTCCAGCACGCCCGGAGTCCCGAGGTTGGAGGAGGAGACGCGAGCGCCCTCCTCCGCCCATTCCTCGATGGGCAGGCGGGAGGATTCTCTTGTAGTCCCAGGACAGACAGACCCTCAGGCTCCTCGCGGGGTGACCGAGTACCCGGTGCGTCCCCTCCCCAATCTTGAGAAGGGGCGAGAGGGTGGACTGGAGGGGAGGACCCAGCGGCACTGTCCCCTCACCCCTGCCTAGGTTCTACCTGCCTCGCAAGTTCTCGCGCTGCAGCATCGACGAGTACAACCAGTTTCTGCAGGAGGGCGGTGGGAGCTGCCTCTTCAACAAGCCCCTCAAGGTACCAGCCCCAGGGCGGGGAACGCGGGAGCGGGGCTTTGGCCGGGTCCCGGCCAGACTCTCGACACGCCCTCTCGGTCCAGCTCCTGGATCCCCCTGAGTGCGGGAACGGCTTCGTGGAGGCGGGGGAGGAGTGCGACTGCGGCTCGGTGCAGGTGAGCTGCTAGTGCTGGCGCCAGGTGGGATGGGGCACGCGGGATGGGGACCAGGGAGCAGCGGGGAAGATGAGGGCGCGCCCGCCTCTCCTCCTTCACCCGCATTTCTCAGGAGTGCAGCCGCGCAGGTGGCAACTGCTGCAAGAAATGCACCCTGACTCACGACGCCATGTGCAGCGACGGGCTCTGCTGTCGCCGCTGCAAGGTGAGGAGGACCCACCCTGGGACGGGAGGAGGCGGGGCCAGGACGAACGAGCGCCGATTGGACGCCGTCAGATAAGGGGCGGGAGTTAGGGAGGATGAGCCCTGGGCGAGACGATCTGGGGCGGGGCCTGACGAGAAGAAAGAGCCAATGGGGAGTAAAGGGCGGGGCTGAGGCACACGTGGGGATGTTGAGGGCTGGAGTAGCGGGCCGGGAGCTTGCAGAGAAATGACTGGAGGCGCGGAAACGTGAACGGGCCTGGGGCGAGGAGCGGCCCAGGGGTGGTGGGGGCCTAGGGACGGATCCCAAGGAAGGGCGGGGTCCCGGGGAAGCGCGGGGCCGAGGCATGTATCCTACCTAAACAAGGGAACGCATCCCTTCCCTAGTACGAGCCGCGGGGTGTGTCCTGCCGAGAGGCCGTGAACGAGTGCGACATCGCGGAGACCTGCACCGGGGACTCGAGCCAGGTCCGCCCGGCCGGGCCGTCCTGCGGGGCCCCGGGCGAGGCAACCCCTAACTGTATCGGTTCGGCTCTGCAACGCGACTACTCTCCACGCCCCTCCACTTCGTAGCTGGCGTCGCCCCCGCTGACCAGACTCAGTTTCCTTATCTGAGAAAGGGGTTCTTCATGACCCCTGGCTTTGTTCCTTCAATCATTAAACCAATATTTACAGTCTGGCTAGTATTCCCAGCACCTGGCGCAGTGCCTGGTGTGTGCCAGGGATCAGAGCGGATAATATTAGTTAACATCTATTAAATCCTAATTATGTGCCAGGCATTTAGTTCTCCCAGCCCTAAGAGGTACATGCAGGAAACCGAGGGAGGCTGGCACAGTTCTGGGGCTTGCGAATCTATGTGCTCTCAGACAGATCCCTTGTCATTGTGGAAGAGCCCTGCAAGATGGGCCCCCATATGGGGGCATTTGGCACCCTTGCATTCCTCCCTGGGGCAGGCCTCAGCTCCCAGGCCTGTGGCTGCTCTGCTCAGCCATGTTCCTCTCTCCACAGTGTCCCCCTAACCTGCACAAGCTGGATGGTTACTACTGTGACCATGAGCAGGTATGATGGCTGGGGGTTCCCCCTCTGGACTCAGTGCAGTCCCTTATCTTGTCTCCACTCTGACCACTCAGTGTCCCTGTTTCTTGTCTCCTGTTTGTCTGTCTCTCAGGGCCGCTGCTACGGAGGTCGCTGCAAAACCCGGGACCGGCAGTGCCAGGCCCTTTGGGGCCATGGTGAGTCTAGAGATGGGAGAGGGGACTCTGGAGGACCCAGAATCAAGAGGCTGGGGGGTGGGCATGTTCCAGCTGAGTAGGCCCCCCACCAAATGTGTGGCTCCCCAGGATCCCACGGACCCAGCCAGACTGGGGTCAGGCCAGAGTGCTGGAGGTACAGGCCTGAGGTCCTAGGGTGGGTTCTGGGGTGCGGGGGGTGACAGCTGGCACTGTCTCCCCACAGCGGCTGCTGATCGCTTCTGTTATGAGAAGCTGAACGTGGAGGGGACAGAGCGTGGGAACTGTGGGCGCAAGGGATCAGGCTGGGTCCAGTGCAATAAGCAGTGAGTAGCCAAAGCTTCTATGTGGTCTCCGCAGCTCTGGGGCAGCAGGTTCTCCCAGCAGGAGCCTGTGAGTGCCAGTGGGAGAGTATGTAACAAATAGGATGGCAGGGTGAGGGCAGATGGAGCTCAGGAGTTGGATCTCAGGTCAGACTTGGGGCTCACTGTCTCTGTGTGTGCCAACAGGGACGTGCTCTGTGGCTTTCTCCTCTGCGTCAACATCTCTGGAGCTCCTCGGCTGGGGGACCTGGGAGGAGACATCAGCAGTGTCACCTTCTACCACCAGGGCAAGGAGCTGGACTGCAGGTGTTGGCTGGAATCATGGCTGGGGGAGGGAGCTTGCTGCTGTGACCAGGGTTAGGGGCCGGAGCTGAGGCTGTCCCGTTTCCCCAGGGGGGGCCATGTGCAGCTGGCCGACGGTTCTGACCTGAGCTATGTGGAGGACGGTACAGCCTGTGGGCCCAACATGCTGTGCCTGGACCATCGCTGCCTGCCAGCCTCTGCCTTCAACTTCAGCACCTGCCCCGGCAGCGGGGAGCGCCGGATCTGCTCCCACCATGGGGTGGGTGCCTGGAGGCTGAGGGCAGAGGGAGAGGCTTACAAGAGGGGACAGGCCCCTACTCACTGCTGCTGGCACCGCGCCACATCTAGGTCTGCAGCAACGAAGGGAAGTGCATCTGCCAGCCAGACTGGACAGGCAAAGACTGCAGCATCCACAACCCCCTGCCCACATCTCCACCCACGGGAGAGACGGAAAGATATAAGGGTGAGGCCAGAGCTGGCCAGGGTGGGTCTGTCTTTCCCACTCTCCACACTGTCCCTGCCAACTGAGCCCTGCTTTCCTCCCCAGGTCCCAGTGGCACCAACATCATCATTGGCTCCATCGCTGGGGCTGTCCTGGTTGCAGCCATCGTCCTGGGAGGCACGGGCTGGGGATTTAAGTAAGAAACACACACACACACCCCTCTACCCCCGGCATCCTCGGGGAGATCAGAACTCATGACTGTTAGAGCTGAGGGGCCTCCCTGAGAGGTTAGCTAAGCCGGAGCTCACATATCACAGGCCAAGCCAGTCCACAGGAGATTTTACATTGACAATCCTGATTTCCAGCTTTTCTTGAAAAATGGGAAGGTTGGATCCCAGCTGGTCTCCGAAAATTCCCGCTTGGCCATGGTGTGGAGCTGGGCAGGGGCCACCCGAGGCAGGCGTGTGTCCTCCATCCCCAGTCCTCACCCAGCCTGAGATGCCCAGTGAGAAATTTGGGGTCCTTGAGCTGGTCTGACCCCCTCAATGTGCAAAGGAGGAACCTGAGGCCCAGGGTCACACAGTGAGTTAGTGGCAGAGCCAGGACTCAAACCCCAGACCCATTGTTGGTAGATGTCCTCGGTATCTCTCCCTGGCCTTGTGGCTACTGTCCAGGCCCTGAGACCCTTGCCCCACTGCGGGGCGGGAGGGGGTCTCATGGGAGCTGGAAGGCCCCCCCAAGAAAGGAGGGGAAGTCAGACGCTCCTTTTCCTCTCTCCCGCCTGTCCTCCCCGTGGCTCCTGAAGAAACATCCGCCGAGGAAGGTATGACCCGACCCAGCAGGGGGCAGTGTGACGCCGGCCACGTCATCCCTCCGCTGTCTGTCTCCTCCATCTCATTCGTCACCCCGCGATCTGTTGATGGGGAGCTGGGGGCTGAACCCCCAGCCCTGCTGCCTCGTGCCACGCCAGGGGTGGGAGAACCTTGCTCTGGGAAGGAAGTCCCCAGCCCTCAGCCCGCACCCACCCCTCCTCTCAGGCCACGCTCCATCTACTGCTGCCTTCCCTACAGCCTGGCACTCTGGCCAGGTGGCCCCTGGAACTGTGCTTTCGCAGTCCCCATCCCTTGGGAAGGGAGCCTCCCTCTGCGTCCCATCTGTTTTGTCTTCCATGTCGCCACTGTCTGACCTTCCGCCAGATCCCCTCCCTGGCCAGCCTGTGACTTGCTGCCTCCAGGGCCCAGCACTGACCCCCCTGGGGCCCCGCTGGAGGGCTCTCTCTCTGGCCCTGCCTCGTGTGTCCTCCTCTGATGCCCCCTCTCCCTTCCAGATCCGGAGGGGCCTAAGTGCCACGCCCTCCCTCCGAGCCTGGCACCCACCGTCTCGGCCCTGACCCACGAGGCCACCCTTGTCCAGCCACGGAGGGAGGCGCCGAGCAAATGTCTTCCAGGTCCAAACCCTTCAACTCCTGCTCCACAGGGGTTTGGGTGGGGGCTGTGGCCCTGCTCTTCACACCACCAGGGTGGACCGAGCCTGGAGGGCACTTCCTCCCTGGTCCCCCACCCACCTCATGTGGTTTTGGCCTTGCACACCTACTCTCCCTGTGTGAATGTAGCTTCCATCATCACAGATTGCCACAGCTCAAGTTGGGGGCCCTGGAGGAATGCCCCCAGGCAGCCACCAGCGGACACGGCCTGGGATGGTCCCTCCTCAAAACCAGGCAGCTGGGACCAGGGTCCTTGCTCTCTGGGACCTAAGGGGAAGGGGCTGACATCCACATTTTTTTAACTGAATCTTAACTGATGAATGTAACCTTGGGGGTGCTGGGGCCAGGGCAGTTGTGGGGATGTTGTGACATTTGCAGGAGGGCCCAGAGATGCCGAGATGTGGCCATCCCCTGGGTGCCCTGCCCCCTGCCCTGGGATGACCACATCTGGAGTCCTGTCACTAAGCACAGGCAGGGGCTGGGCGTCCCCACTTGCCCCTTCCACCCAGCCCCGCTGAGCCCAGAGGAGGTTCGAGTGCTGATTCAAACCAAAGCTGCCTGCGCCGTGCCCAAGGCCTAGGTTATGGGCACAGCAACCACATGTCCCAGATTGTCCTCAATTCCAAAATGACTGTCCTGCTGTCCCTGCCAGGACGCATGTATTTGGGGGAGGGGAGTCTAGAAAAATATAGTCCATGAAATACAATGGCACCTTCCCCCTTTCAAGAAGGGTGATTCTGGGGCTGACTCAGGGTTTAGGTGCCCCCTGGTGTGGCCTAGAGGTCCCAGGCTGGGCCATCTTTCCAGGGAGGACTCTCCCAGGTAGAGAAGGCCAGAGGTGGCCCAGTGCCTGGAGGGTTAGGGGCTCTGCCTGGGTTG
The DNA here is from genome assembly GCA_963575035.1 of Avahi laniger. Lineage (NCBI taxonomy): Eukaryota > Metazoa > Chordata > Mammalia > Primates > Indriidae > Avahi > Avahi laniger. The sequence continues at coordinate 6,899 of CAUYSK010036832.1, read as the reverse complement.
TGCAAGAGGAGGTAGGAAAGGGCAGGTCTCCCAGGCTTCTAGAAAAGTCCTCAAGGCCCCATCAAACCCATTCCACTCCCTACCCCCATTCCAGGGCAGAGCAGTAAGTTTACAGATGTTTCCCACATTATGTCATCCTCTGGTCTCTGCTCTAGCTGAGCCTGAAAGACAGGCGAGGCTGGCAGAATCTCTCGGTCCTCCCATGGAAAGTCATGCCCATGGCCTTCCCTCATGACCTGTGCTTGGGACGGAGGAGCTCTGGCTCCTTGACCCTACAAGCTAGCTGGCAGGGCCAGATGAGGGACCAGCTACCTTATGGATGAAAGCCACAAATGAATGTCTCCAGGGATACCCCGCTCAGACTCAGCAGGAGGTTCTGAACACCCCAGGGCCTTGGAGCTGCCTGTTTGAGTCCCTTTGTTTCTGGGGCATTTTTGAGGAGCGTTATGGAGGAAATGGCTCCATGTTTATCCACCATTGCCCTCAGGGTCAGGCTGGGGCCTGGGACCCACTGGTCCTTGGTGGCTGGATGTGCCCAGCAACAGTGGGCCTCTCCCTGAGCTCCAGGTGGCACTGCCCAAGTGAGGGCTGCACCAGCTCCCACCTGCCGAGAGGGGCAGGGGCTGGGTTTTGCACTATTACTGCAATACCTTAAAGCATCCATCCTTTGGTGGTACACGTGTGCACAGGTGGCACTGCATCTAGGGACAAGCATTCAAATCCACATCTGCACAGTGGGAACACCTGTGTGCGCGTGGGTGTGTCTGTGTGTGCCTGCATACGTGGGAGTGGGGGTGTGGGACGTAAGACTTCCTGTGACCAGACCACCCTGGCTCCCAGCTGTCTGCATCCTCCTGCCCCGCCCTGGCAAGTGCCTGCCCTGGCGGTGCCCAGGGAGGAGGGGGGCTGCGTCACCTGGGCTGGGCCTGGCTCCAACGGCATCCTGTACATATGTCATCTGGGCTTAGGGGGTGGGGAGGCAGGTCCAGGAGCATCAATTAAAGATCACATCCTGGGGCTTCCATGGAGCTCACACCACCTTTGTGTCTTTCCTCTGTGAATGACTCTTCTGTGGTTCATGTCCCCTGCCTGTCCACTCTGGCCCTGGAGGGAGCATGAGCCTGGGGTGCTGTAGCGGGCAGTGAGCACCCAGGACAGCGCTGGGAGGCTGGGAGGAAGGGGCGGTGTCTCCACTCCCAGTGAGGAAATGGGCCGGCGGGGCGGAGGCCTGGCCCTTCCGCTCTCTGGGCTCACCCAACAAAGACAGCTGTGCCCTACTCTGGCTTCTGCAAAGTAGAAGGTGAGTAAGTAGGAGAGCATTTGACCAAAGGCAGGAGACCCAACTTCCCTTTTATGGTTGAAGCCAGAGATGCCTCTCCTCACCTTCCAAGAGATTCCAAAACACTGGACAAAAGCATTATCCTGTCCCGTCCCAGGGCACCAGGCTCCTGGCCAGCTGGGAATCTGCTCTTCTACCTCTGCCCTCCCCTGGCTGGGGCCTGAGTTTGAGCCAGAAAACGTCATTCCCAGCTTTCCCTCCACTGTGCCGTGAGCTGCAGGATCGGCTCTGGAAGCTCTGCTTGCTCAGGACAAGACAGGAAGAAGGAGGTGGGGGCAGGGAAGGGAAGGACAGACAGAATGGAGGAAGAAATAGCAGCCCCAAGCTGGGGGTGGCAGCTAGAAGCTCTGGGCTCACAGCCCCAGTCCCAGACACCCCAGGGACAACCTGGGCTCACAAGCAGAAAAAACAGGACACAGAGCCACCACGTTCAGCTTCGATTTCTGGTCCCTGCCCTATTCTGACATCTCCATCCCCCCAGGACACTGGGTGACATCTAACTCCAGTCTCTCCTGGCAGGAGGTCAGCCTCTTTCCATTCAGAGTGTGGGATGAAAAAGCAAGACTCATTCTCCAACCAGTCCGTCATGAGCCGAAGTCTAGCTGTGCCCTTGTCTTCCTTGCTCTGGGCTGAATAACGCTATTTTTAACTTTCTCTGTTGCTCCTGCCTCTCAACCTCTCCGTCCTGACGCTTAACCCCTTCTCAGTCCCCAATTCCCAGTCTGTCCCAGGCTGATGTGTCCTTCAGCTGACCCTTGAGGTAGTGAAATGGGTGTCTTCTGGCGAACCAATGGCAGCGGGGCAGACACAGGGGACACAGGTGAGGCTCTTAAAGGTCCATGCAACCACAGGACAGCTCTCAGCCTTGGGCCGGCCCCCGGAGCTCCAGGTGGTGCCTGCGTGGGCGCGCACAGGCGCAGGAGGCTTCTGAGCACAGCGAGGGGATGCCAGGGAGGCGCCGAGCCCTCTGCCCATCTTGCCTGCCTGGTGACGCCAGCGCACCTCCTCCTGCTGGCCAGGAGGCAATCGGTCTCCGTGGGCTGGACTCCAGCGTCAGGTCTGGCCCAAACGGAACAACTGGAAGGACCGAGTCTGGCTCCGGAACACCATGCAGGCAGAGCGGTCCCTAAACGGTGCCGAGTTCAACCAGGAATTTGAAATTTGCTGCGAGGCCGCCTATTGCAAAGATTTCCCAGGTACATTTTTTTTTTTCAAAAGTAGAAAATCTTTTCAGAAGATCAGCACTGCAGCCTCTGGGTCCCCCTCCTTAAACCAGAGCTCACCTGGTGAGGATTTCTGAGGGGATTGTGGCTACAGATTTCAGTTCCCAACCACGTTTGTCAGGCTGATGTGTGGGCACCTGTGGTGTCCTCCCTCATAAGTTGAAGGTGGCCCAGATGGAGACCTGGGGTCACTTAGCCCAACTGCTCCTTGCGTGCTCGCAGTCGGCTTGTTGGATTGAAGGAATGACGAGAAGTTCATTATGGCTCATCCGGGGTCTACACCAGTGCTATCCAATGGAATAGAATGCAGGCCACAAAAGCTACATGAGCATTTTTAAACTTTCTAGTAACCATATTAAAAATTAAAAAGCAGGTAAAGACAATTTTAATATATTTTATTAAATCCAATATATCCAAAATATTCTCATTTCAGTGTATAATCAACACAAAATAATGATTGAGATGTTACATTTTTTTTTTTACACCCAGTCTTTGAAATCAGGGGTGTATTTTGCACTTAAAGCACACCTAGGTTTGAACTACCTCATTTCCAGCACTCAACAGCTCCATGCGGCCATAACTGATGCTATTGTGTAGCGACATTTAAACCCAGGAAGCTTTGAAATACAGCAAGGACAGAAGAGGGAACAGACAACTACGGCAGGCAAGACGTGGGCAGGGACAGTGGACACTGCCTCCTCAAAGGCTGGAGGGAACCTGTGTGTATAGTCCTTTCTAGAAGGCAAGAGAGGAGTCAGCATGTCAGCAGGACTGGGGAATTTTAACTTAATCTAGAGAGAGGCTGTAGATTCATCCTGCCCTGAAAGGGGCTCTGGCCCCCGGGAACTTGCTGTAGGTAAAATGAGATATCTATCGACCTTTCCAGAATGTCAGTGGAGAGAGAAGCAGCCCCAGCTAGGGGGCTTGGCGCTGAGGAAGACTCCTGTAAGCCTCCAGCCATTCCCAGAAACTCCACGCCTGCTGGCTGGGGCTCCTCTGGCCTTCTGGTGTTGACAGTAAAGGAAAGAGATAAACACTGGTCAGTGCTACGACTCAGACTATTGTTGCTATGTCCTCCAAGAGGCCTGAACAGTTAAAACCTAAAGACCATCCCTGGTGACAGGTCCTGAAATGTGCCCTGGCAGCCCTCGACTGCACAGGAGTCCTTAGGGGATCCGTCACCACCATACCTGTGGCCACCCCTCATGAGGTTGGTGGCTTTCCATGCAGAGTATGGGTGAGGGACTGCCACTTGGTCACAGGCTGCATTCCAGGTCAGCTCTCGGCGCTAATGACATTTGGCTCCCCCAAATGCTGACAGAACACCCCAAATGCAAGGGGATTTTAGGGATTTTCTGTGCACGGAGAGCTGCAAGGGCCCTAGCAGACTTCTGACTTCCCTTTCCTTTTGCACAAAGCTATCCACACAGTCCGTAGGACCACAGGTGGAGACGAATCCTGACCCACCTCTGGTGAGGGGACAGGACAGTCATTCTCACTAGCTCCTGTCACCCCAGGGGTCAGCCCAACCTAGCTGAGATCTGCCCATCCTTCCTGCTCAGTCCCCCAGCCCCCACCACCTCCTCGGGCCATGCTGGCGTCAGGCTCTGAAGGGTTAACTGCTGACCCCTCCTCCCCCGCAGACCCTCACGCTCAGTCCTGGCCTTCAGCCACCTGAACCCCTGCCCACTTGGCAGCCTCCAGGCTTCCTGACAAGTGTCTGACCGGCTGCCAATCTCCATTTCCCCAAGAGCCGTCTGCTTCTTGCTGGCAGCTGTAGTGCCCACTTGGGTTTAAAAATAAACTCGCTATCTGCCTTTCCTCCAGCCTAACCCCAGTAACTTCTTCCATGTGGAGCCTGAGTCCAGCTGCCTCCAAAAACAAGGTGTCACTGGCGTTTCAGAGGCCACTGTGAGGAATACGTTCCCACGTCTCCACCGAGGACACACCATAGGAAGCTCGTCCCAGGAAACCCTGTTTTGCTACTGGGGACCTGTCACTTCTCCACCCTCAGGGTCACTCCTGGGTGGAGGATTTAAGTGCACGGGTGGATGGTGGGAGGCGGGGCTGCTCTTAGGGGAGAGAGACCCCAGCATGGCTCAGATGGGTGGCACCACAGAACCAGCCTCCGGCCTCAGCTGGGCACATGTACTGCGGCCCTTCACACCCACAGTGCCCAGGAGCCAGGAGGGCTCTCCTCCCTCTCCCCCACCATCTCATTTCACCTCCTTTGCTCTCTACAGAAGTCACCCCTTCTCACCCAGATAACCTCTCTCCTCCCATCCCAGGCTGAAAGGCCTCCTACCACCTTGACCTACCAACCCTCCCCCATCTCTTCTACTCTTTCCCATAATCCAAGCCCATTAAGATCCATCTTTTTTTATTTTTTTGAGATAGAGTCTTGCTCTCTCTCCCCTGCTAGAGTGCCGTGGTGTCAGCCTAGCTCACAGCAACCTCAAACTCCTGGCTCAAATGATTCTCCTGCCTCAGCCTCCCGAGTAGCTGAGACTAGAGGCACATGTCGCCACGCCCAGCTAATTTGTTGTTTTTAATAGAGGTCTTGCTCTTGCTCAGGCTAGTCTTGAACTCCTGACCTCAAGCGATCCTCCCACCTCAGCCTCCCAGAGTGCTAGGATTACAGGCATGAGCCACATTTCACCTGGCCCCTTCTGTCCTTAAAAATACAAAACACGCCCCCAAAACCACCCCAGCCCAGAGCATGCACCTTAGAATTGCTCGCTCCTGCTGCCACAGTTCCCACCACCCACCCAGTCCTTGCAGCAAACACTGGGGCTGCCAGCTCCAAACCCACCACCCACTCCATCCACCATCTGGCTCAGGGCCACCCCGGCTCATCTTGGGCTGCCTCAGGCCACCCTCCTCCTCCCCGCTCCTCGTCCGGGAGCTCTGGCTTGACTGTCTTCCTCCTGGCCTCTCCAGAGCATTTTAGCCCATCTTCCCTTGCAGGCTCCAGCCTTGGGAATTCTTTCAGTTCCTTGAAAGTTCTCACCCTTGGACTTTCCTCTTATTTATGACTTCCCCCCGCTTTATCTGACTCCTGCTCATCTGTTAGGTCTCACTGCTCTCCAAAGCCAGGCTGGGTTAGGTGCCTTTGCCCTGTGCTCTTGGAGCACTTCCTCATTCAGCCTCCTGGATCCGAATCCTGACAGCCAGTCTGCTCCCCCAGGCAGTATAGGTCCCTGGAGTGTGGGATGGGGTCTGCCTTTTGCAGTGTCACATTCCCAGCATGGAATCTGGAGCCTGCAACATTGACAGTGCTTAATAAATGCTCACGGAGCAAACAATTGGGGCCACCACTAAAGCAGGCTGGTGGCTGGATGTTGGGCTGGAACAAAGAGGAAGCATAAAATGGGACCTGACAGTCCAGACTCCCAACTGTTCTGTGTAACTGGAGTTTAATCTGGAATCTGAATGATCTTTGGGATACGGAAGCAAAACAGTTTCATGTGAGACCCCCCACGGCGTGTGCTCACCGTGGACATTTCTTTCCTGTTGCACGACAGAAGGAATAACTGATCCATTGCTATAAAGAAAGAATCAGAGGCTGGGTGCGGAGGCTCACGCCTGTAATCCTAGTACCCTGGGAGGCTGAGGAGGGAGGATCGTTTGAGCTCAGGAGTTCGAGACCAGCCTGAGCAAGAGCAAGATCCTGTCTCTACTAAAAATAGAAAGAAATTAGTCTAACAACTAAAAATACAAATAAAAAATTAACCAGCCATGGTGGTGCATGCCTGTAGTCCCAGCTACTCAGGAGGCTGAGGCAGGAGGATCGCTTGAGCCCAGGAGTTTGAGGTTGCTGTGAGCTAGGCTGACACCAGGGCACTCTAGTCCGGGTGACAGAGTGAGACTCTGTCTCAAAAAAAAAGAGAAAGAATCGGCATTACATTCCCAATCCCAACCTCTCCCCCGACCAGCTTCCCTCCCAGCCTTTCTAGAGTCATCAGCGGAAACATCATTCTTCCCAGTACCAGCATGGGCATCTCAGGCGACCAGCACAACCATCGAGCATGGCCGGGCTCTTACTGTCCCCGCTCCACAGAGCACCAATCCAGCCTGAGAAGACACAGCCCCTTGAGCTCACCCTTTCTGCTGCCTGTAACGCTTGTCAGGCGCTGTTACTTTTATTTATTTATTTATTTATTTATTTTTGAGACAGAGTCTCACTGTGTTGCCCAGGCTAGAGTGCCGTGGCGTCATCTTAGCTCACAGCAACCTCAAACTCCTGGGCTCAAGCAATCCTCCTGCCTCAGCCTCCCGAGTAGCTGGGACTACAGGCAGGCGCCACCATGCCCGGCTAGTTTTTTCTATATATTTTT
>CAUYSK010036831.1:0-35722 GCA_963575035.1 Avahi laniger | reverse complement strand
CCCTGGCACAGGGCGGAGGGCGGGGAGGAAGCTGGAGACAGTGAGAGCCAGGTGGGGAAATGTTTGCTGGGTTTCCAGGGGGGCCTCTCGCCTCCTTGGGAAACCTGAGTGTTGTTACCAAGGATGAAGGACAGAGATTCTGGTCCCAGGATAAGCCCCAAGACAATCTCTCCCTGTAGGATGGCACCCAGGGGCAGTGCTCAGAGACGCCAGACCCCCCTCCCTGCCACCTGTCTAAACCCGGGGCCACCATGCCCTTGATGTGGGTCCGTGCTCCTGCCTTTAGGCATCTGCACAGCCTTGGGGTGTATTGGGCCCGGGTTCGAATGCCCTCCCTCCCACATACCCAGAGGGACCTTGAGCAAGGAGGTTCATAACCTCCCTGAGGTTCAGCCCCTGCCCCGCACGGGGGCTGCAGAGAGGCTAAACGAGGTACCGTGTCAACAGCCCTGCACACAGTGGGCGGGGCCAGTGGGAGCCCCTCCCCCTCCGCCGTGGCCCTCCGTGGCCTGCCGGCTCCCTGGATGGGCGGTACAAAAGGGCAGCATCCTCCAATCCCCAACCCCCGTGTGCCAAGACAGAAAGCTCACTGCCACGCCTCGTCTCCAGAAAACAGAGCCCAAGTGTGGTTCCAGGAGAAACGGCTGTGTACATCAGAGTCAGAGGGTCTCCATTCCTCCTCACTCAGGTCTGGAGCCGCATGTTCTAGACTTTTCTAGGCCCCAGACACAGCAGAAGAAACACTCAAGAGTCTTCACGCACCTGGCTTTTTAAAGCACGCTCCCTCCACATGGCTGCTGAATGTCCTCATGTTTTCCACCTGAATGTCCTTACGCAAAACTCTCAGACCGACACTGTCAAACTGGGTGGCGCTGAGTCTTCTCCCAGCAGAGCGTCTGGGAGAACGGGGCTGCGGCAGGTTGGGGCTGAGGCCTGAGGCGGGACGGAGGGGAGGAGGGGACCCCAGGAGGAGTTTGCAGGTCCCTCCAGGGAGACAGGAGGGCACCTGCCACCCCAGGGAGGGGCAGAGGGCATGGAGGGCAGGTCTCCCTCAAATGTACAGCCTCTTCTGCCCAGGGTTGCACACACTCACACACACATACACACACTTGTATATACACACACGCAAGTCACACAGACACACACTCATGCACACAATCTCTCTCACACAGACACATACAGATGTGCATTTACATACACATTAACACAGAGACACACTCACACAGTCGCTCACACAGAAATGCAGACACACACACAGACGCACACAGACGCTCACATACGTCGTCAGATACGCACGAACACGCTAACAGAGCAGTGCATTCACACGGCCACACCCCTCCCCCACTAATGTCCCCGTGTCCTACAGCAGGTGTGCGCAGCCTTGCATTCCACTCAGGTGCCCCAGTAGTGACAGGTTTCCACTCGCCCAAGGACCACAGCCACCTCCAGCGCACGAGCAGGAATTCCCCAGAGCCACGGGGCCTTTTGCGGGAAGACAGGTAACTGGCTTGCTCAAGGTCACCTGGACTCGGTGGCACAGCCAGAACTACCTCCCCCAGCCTCAGAGCTGAGCATGAAGCCCCGACATACACAGCACCTCTCGGACTATGTCACCGGGATATCAGACTCAGTGACAATGTGTCTGTTTTGTTTGACTTAAACATGGTCTTCCTGGTTGGTGCTTTGTAGGACAGGGATGTCAAGATAGAGAGACCGGGCCATGGCCGGGGAGCTCAGACTCCAGAGGACTTGCACTATGGCCGCAGGGTCAAGGTCAGGGCCAAGGCTAAGTCAGTCCTGCCTTCCTCCTTACAACCCCTTTGGTGTCAGGAACACAGCCTTGCCCAGAACCTCCTGCTCCTCTGACGGAGGTCGAGGCCGAGGCCGAGGCTGAGGCCGGTGCAGCCCCTCCCTCCCGCCTCTTTCCCTCTGTTCCCTCCCCTGTTCTGCCCCCTCCCTGGGGAGCAGAACTCAGGACCCGGGACAGGCTGGGGACGGGGTCGCGCCGCCGCTTCCCCCGGGCGCCGCTAGGTGGCGCCGCGCTAACGAGGATCGGGTGGACGCGAGGACCCGCCGCCGGGGCGCCCGGCCACCTTCCCACACAGCTGCTCCCGCCCAGGTTCCCATGGCCCCTGGCCCCTGACCCCAACTCCCTTCCAGGCTCCAGGCTCGCCCAGGGGCTCAGGACACACACCCCGGGGCCCCCTCCTCGACCATCCCACCCCCACCTCAGCCCCACCCCTGGCAGCACTTGGCCCCTGGGCAGCTCCCTTGGTCTCAGGGATCTGGGCGGCTGCCTCAACGCCAGACCTGGAGGCCTGGCCCTTCTCTGGCACTGGCCCCAAGAGGCGACCCTGCCTCTGGGGAACAAGACAAATAGGTGGACAAACAGGAACTGTGGGGAGGGGAAGGCCGGAGATGCTGGGTGGGGCTGGCCCCATCAGGTGGGTCATTTACTCTCTGGGCCTTGGTCTCTCTCCCTGTGAAATGGGACTGATCCCAGAGTGCACGACTCCTGGCACAAGGCATGGCCCAGACTCGGTGCTCAGTGATAGTGCCTCAGTTTCCCCTTTGCATCCACAAGATAGTACCTCACCTCTGCCTTTGTCCCCTGGGTGTTAGGGTGGTGGCTTTAGGGTCTGTACAGGGCTGAGAAGGCCCAAGGGCACCACCACCCCAAAACCAAGGGACCAAGGAGCAGAACCCACCCGTGCCAGGCCCTGGGCAAGGGGCTGCTTTAATTTATCCCTCACAATAACTCTATGTGTTTTACCCATGAGGAAACGGGCGCCCAGAGGGCCCAGGCCACACAGGGGTGGATGGCAGAGCCAAGGTTGGAGCCCAGGTCTGGCTGATGTTGGTGCTACTCCTGCCATGCTCTGGGGTGCCCCGACTCTGACTGCAATTAACCCCCACTCCCGGCTTCTTCCCTGAGACTAACCCCGGGGCAGAGAGACTGGGTGGCTCTCAGACTTCCCAGTTCTGCGCCATCTCTGTCCCTCTGTGATTCCCCTGTCCCAGCTGCCTGCTGGCCTTTGCAAGAGCTGACTGTCCTGCCAGGCAAGATGTCTCCCAGCCTCATCCCCAGGGCCCACCCCAGCATCACCTCCTACAGGAAACTCTCCATGACTGATCCCTAAGTGGAGGTTTCAGCTGGACCCTTCAAGGCAGGGGGTCCCCCAGCCTCAGGAAACCCCAGACTCAGAGCCTCTTGTGGTCCCTGGCTCAGACACGTCTGAGGACCAGCTGGGGGAGCAGCTGAAGGAGCAGCTGAGGGAGCAGCTGAGAATACACCACCCCCGTGATGTGTCCACGGGGGTGCCTGCACCACATCCCAAACACCTCATTTACTAGGAAGCTTTTAGAAGGGTATTTAGGGTAGACGATAAAAGTAGAGCCCAGAGGGGCCGAGTGACCAGTGCGACGTCACACAGCAAACCAGAGCAGAGACTACACACAAACCAAAGTCTGTCACTACATCTAGTGAAAGAAAAGAGAAAAAAAGAAAAAAAAGGAAGACTCCAAGGGATGAATTTAATCACACACACACACTCGAAGGGCAGAGCAAAGTGAAGTTGTGGGGTGCAGCAGGGAGAAGGGGTGACTCCATGCTGGAGATGCCCTGCCCTGGGCCCCACGCATCTGAGAAGAGTCTGGAAGCCGTTTCTGCATGCAGCTAAAGCCATCCCCTTCTGTAGGCACATCCGTGAGGATGACACCCACCACACCATTCGTCATCAGCTGGCTGGTGCAACCGAGACAGCTCTGCCCTCCAATCACCAGGACAAAGTCACCAGTCACTAATGCCCTGATTGCCTGGGGTAAGTTGGGTGGGGTCAGGCCGGGCCAGCCCAGGCAGCCCCTGGGACCCCAGAACCCACCAGCACCCATGCTTTCAGGGTCTCAGGCTGAGAACTTTAAAGTGCCCTGGACATCCTGGAAAGCGCTCCCAAGAAACCACCACAGAACAAACCCTGGAGTAGGGGGCTGGGGTCTGCCCTGCCCCTGTGCAGCCCAGGGCCCTTCTGTGGGCTTCACCAATACAGTGGTGGAGGCCAGGCGCCGTGGCTCACGCCTGTAATCCTAGCACTCTGGGAGGCCGAGGCAGGAGGATCGCTCGAGGCCAGGAGTTCAAGACCAGCCTGAGCAAGAGCAAGACCCCGTCTCTACAAAAAATAGAAGAATTAGCCCAGTGTGGTGGTGCAGGCCTGTAGTCCCAGCTACTGGGGAGGCTGAGGCAGGAGGATGGCTTGAGCCCAGGAGTTGGAGGTTGCGGTGAGCTATGATGATGCCACTGCACTCTAGCCCAGGAGACAGAGAAAGGCGCTGTCTCAAAAAAAAAGTACAGCGGTGGGTGGGCTGGGTCAGCCACTCTGAGTAGCACGTGCTGGGGGGGCTACACCCCTCGAGAGAGACCACGTGTGTCTTGGCCATGGCAGGAGAATTTACACCACAGAAAGCAGCAAACTCTACTCCTTCTCCTTTCTCTCTCTTTCTTTCTCTTTTTTTCTTCCTTTCCTTCTCTATTTTTCTTTTTCCTTTTTTTTTTTTTTTGAGAGCCAATTGTTCCTCATTTACCTGCAGGGCTGAGGGGGCAGCACAGTCGTCCTCCGGCCCAGGAAGCGAGGCAGCAGCACCTCCCGCAGCAGGCCTGGCCCCTCGTGTGCCCTGCCGCCCACCGGGCCCCCCAGAGGAAGGCCGCCACATCTGTTCTTCCACTTGGTGTGTTTCTCCGTTTCCTTGTGCGAGCCTGGGAAACCGTGCTGACCCTCCACCCCCTGCCCCGGCCCTCACTTGACATCTGTCCTAAGGATGTCTGGTCCCAGGGTGTCCCTAGGGGAGATGATATTTCACAGAGTCACCGCTGGCCTCTCAGGGACCATCAGGACCAAGGGGCGATGGTTTCTGAGGCTCAGCGCTGGGAGACGCAGCAGCAAGCCCCGAGCCGCTCAGAAAATCTGTTCATACGCTTTGAGCGAGAGCAGAGCTGATCGATTGTGACCCGGGAAGGCAGGGCCATCACTAACTCCGGCAGCACCAGCGTGGACTTGGCCTAATTTGGACCTGGGCTCAGCTAAAGCTGGCCTCGAACCCTCTAAGGAGAGAAAAAAGGGCTTTGCTAAGCTCTAAGCAGGATCGCGGTGGAGATGCTTAACCTACTTAAGGGTTCATGTCCAAACGCTTCTAATGCATGCACCGGGGCACACCGAGAACTGATGTCCTGATTGTGACCCGCCCTTTGTTCCTTGAGGTCGACACCCTCCTTCGCGCCACCCAGCAGTCAGAATTGCCGGCTGCAATTAACAAACTTCCCTTTTAAGAACATCCAGCCACCCACTCCCAGGCCAGCCTTTCCCTCTCCATTCAGCAACATTTATCAAAGGACAGCTACGGCCACGGCCCTGTGGAGTCCACACGCTCAGATATTTCCTGCAGCACACCGACCCCGCCATCCCCTGCGTGGGATCAGACTGCAGAGGGTCTGGGGACAGGCCGTCGCTGGACTGGATATTAGCGACTGAGGTCCCTCCCAAGTCTAACTTGACTCCGCGTAGCTGCTGCTCGGTCAGTGTTTGCTCAATGCGTGTTGACTGGTCCCGCTCACACCCGAGCCAGCGGCTGGTGGGAAGGCCTGGGGGAAGCCAGTAACTGCCAGCTTTGGACGGGGTCAGTGGCTTTTCATTGTTTTTCAGCAGAACTTTCTTTACAAGTGAACTTGTAGGCGGAGCCCGTGAAGTCAAGCGGATGCGAACAGAGGGCTCCAGCTGAACTGGGCTCTGCCCTGCTGCCCCTGCCCCCGGGAGTCTCTGGACCTTCCCTGGGTCTTCTGGCTCCAAAGTCTTTGTTTTCCACCCAGGTCTGATCCTCCCTTCTTCCGGGAACCCAGGTTAGAACTCCAACCAAGGGATACAAAGGAAAATACCAGAAACAAGAACTAGAGATTGCAATAACAATCCCAGACATACTGCTTCCGGGCTCTACCCTCATCTGCTGCACCCGGATCGGCTCTGTGGGTGCTGCGGCTCCCCGGAGGCCCCGGAGAGAAGAGGTCTCTTGTTGCCCCTGACAGTGACCCTTTGCACTCTACTGCTCCAGTCACTCCGGCAGTGATGTTTCTGGTTACAGCAGCTGCCACACCAAGGACGGAGATGCCGAGGACTGCAAGAGACCCTGCTGCCCCTGCCAGCACCTGGGGGACGCCAGACTGGGCCAAGGAGCCATCTCCCATGACAGCCCAAGTGGTGATAAATCACTCACATGTTCAGGCCCTCACTGGGCACCAGGGTCGGGGTTGGGGGGCCTGAGTCAGGCAAAGCTGCTGCCCTCATGGAGTGCGAGGTGGGTGCTGGCAAGGACACAGGCAGTTCTAGCCTGGGGCCGCCCCTGAGGGCAGGCAGGGAGCTTTGGGGCACATGGGAAAAGTCTGACTCAATCTGGGGGTCAGAAAAGACTTCCTGGAGGAAGTGGCTTTTGAGCTGATACTCGAGAGTTAACCAGAAGAAATGAGGGAGTCTTCCCAAGAAAACAGCATGTGCAAAGGCCCGGGGCAAGCAAGAACGTGGGGGATGGAGGCCCCATGGGAGGAGCATGGGAGCTGGAGTTTGGTGTGGCTTGGAGAGAGAGGCCAAGGTGAAGGGCGAGCCTAGGTAAGGCCAGAGAGGGGCCTGCAGGCTGCACGGGCAGGGGCCCGGGGGAGGGTGGCAGCGGCTCCAGCAGGAACCAGCCTGTCAGTCAAGGATGCTCCTCTGCGGGGCTTGCACCAGGGTGCCTGCAAGAAGCCAGTGGCCACACTGGTACTGGGTGTGCCCGGAGGAGGGACGAGGAAAAGCCGCTGAGGATCTGGACTGGGCTTTGCTGTTACCTTCTGTGCTCCAGCGTCCCCACGTCCCCAGAAAGCAGGTGCCAGAGCCTGCACTGCTCTGTGCGGCAGCCCTCCCCGGCTGTGCAATAGGCCCAGCCCACTAGCCCGTGCATGAGCGAGGCGGGCCCTCTGCTGCTGCAGGACTCCAAATGTTCCTGACCCGAGGGATGGTGGCCAGAAGACTACCCCTGCCTCACCCTGGCCTCAGTCCCTGGAAACAGTGTCCACGTCCCCAGCAGCTGCCTGGTTCCCCAGTGCACCCACAAATGTGATGAGGAATTGACTTTCCCTCTTTGCTTTGCCTACTAAGACCTCAGAAAGCCAATGATTGGGCCCAGCAAGTGGCCTTCAGGCCGTGCAGTAAATCATAGCATTATTGACTGATGATGGATTGACTAATGATTGTTATTATTTATTGAGCACTCCATATCAATCACCATATTGGCTCCTCTGTAGATTTTTATCTCATTTAATCCCCACACCAGCCCCAGGTTCTAGATGACCCCGTTTTAGAGCCAAGGAAATGGAGGCAGAGAGACGGCAGGTAGACTCCTGAGGTCACAGGACTTTGTGCAGCTGGGACTTGAACCAGGGCTGAGATCATCTGCTCTCATTTCCTTGTCCTTAGGAGCCTCTCACTCCCCTTTACACTCATGTCCTAATTTATTTACTTATTTATTTTAGAGACAGGGGCTAGCTCTGTCCCCCATCCTGGAGGGCAGTGGTGCAGATCACAGCCCACTGTAACCTTGCACTCCTGGGCTCAAACGATCCTCCGCCTCAGCCTCTCGGGTAGCTGGACTACAGGCACATGCCACCATCATGTCAAGCTAATTTTCCTTATTTTTTGTAGAGACAGAGTCTCACTGTGTGACCCAGGCCAGTCTCAAACTCCCTCTCTCAGGCAATCCTCCTGCCATGGCCCCCTAAAATCCTAATTTATTTTTTATCCTATTATCTGTATGTAACTCTATATACCTCCTGAAATCATTTTCTGAACAAGGTAGAGCCAACTAGCCAAACAAACATATTTAAATGTTTGTTTAAACATTTAAATGTTTAAATGCTCCTCACGGCACGGAGCCGTCCTCCTCCACCCAGAGGTGTGTCCTGAGGCCACGTGACTCCATGCCCAGGAGGCTCCAAGCTTCTCATGCATCAAACCCGGGCAGGCCTGCCGACCCATCCTCCATGTGCCCAGGCATCTTAGGGGGGCAAGGCGCCCTTCCTGCCCAAGTCACCCATTCATTCACTCAGTCGGTCATTTGTTCAGCAAATGATTGGTCTCGGGCTCTGGTGGGGCTCGCCCACTGGCTACTCTGTGCCCAGCAGCTGAGTGAAAGGACCAGTGGCCGAGTGCTCTCCTCGCCCGGGAGCGAGGCTTGTTGCAGTCGGAGATGAGAAGAGTCAGCGTGTGCCTCCAGGGCCTGGATCTGTCCCCAAGACTGCTCCCTGGAGCGGACACATGGGGGCCTCAGAACCCTAGCGCTGCCTGTTGTCTGAACCCTTTGTCACCTGCTCAGGCATCCCCGAGGCCTCCCCTGCACACAGAGCATCCACCTCCCTGAGCATCGTGCCCCAGCTCCCTAAAGGACAGCACCACCCCAGGGGGCCTCCGCACTCCAGGGACCTGCAACCAAGGCTGCGGGCTCTCAGGGAGAATTGCAGACACTCCCGTCCTTCATCCCATCCTCCTATCCCAGCCTGGACCTCCTTTCCCAGGATGAAAGGCCGTGGTAGAAGTGAAACCTCCACTTCTCCTTGGGGACAGACAGACAGACAGACGGGCCTGGGGGGACCGCAGACTCCCAGGCAAGGCAGAGGTGTTTTGCCAGAGTGGGTGGCAGCTTCCCGGGGCCCCCCGGGCTGTGGTGTGAGGGATGACAGCTGAGCTGCCCCCGGAAGGTGGAGAGCAAAGACAAAGCGAGGGGGCGCCCGGTCCTCACCCCAGCCGTCACCCCCACGGCCTCCTCTGGCCTGTGAACTCTTCGTGGCACCCAGAGGCGCCATCGCCCTCATTTTACAGGAGGGCGCCTCGAGGGGCCGAGGGTGGGGGAAGAGCGGCGCGTTATTGTGCACTTTTTCTTAAGTCTGTGATCAGCTCCTTCTATTAGACTATAGATCTCGTCACATAAAGTAGATTTGTGGACTCGCAGCCAGGAAGAGCCACGTTCTTGAGCCGCGGAAACGGCTCATTTTTCCCCCTCTTCCGAGAGTAACTGATGGTCATGAATTTTTCACCCAAATGTCGCCACTAAAGATGTCACCGGCCTCCCTCCCCTGAAGGTTTTATGATCTGGCTCTAATGGGTTGGGGGCGGGGGACCCGGGGAGAAGGGCCTGGCCGTGTCCTCGAGCTAGAAAAAGAACTCAGTGTGGGGTGGGGGCTCGCAGCCTGGGGTGTCGGTTCTGGGAGACAAGAGCAGCCCTGTTGACTGAGCAGTTACCATGTGCGACACGGAGTCAAGCATGTTACACTCACTATCTCGTTTAATCTCCATGACAACCTGCTGAGAGAGGCAACCGATGGGCTGGGACTCAGAGAGGCTGAGTAACTTGCCCAAGGTCACAAAGCGTATTAGAGCAGCAGAACCAGGAGGGCAGCCCAGCGCCAAAGGGCTCCAGAGCCTGCACCGTTCATCACTGTGTTACGCTGCCTCGGTCAGGTGACCTTGTGCATGTCGTCCACCTTCTCTGCTGAAGCTCTTGATGAGCGAATAAGATGACATGAAAGAGCTGGGCGGGGAGGGCAGCCATGCACCTGCATCCTCACCTCCACGGAGAGAGCGGCTCTTCTGCGGTAACCGTGTCACGGTCCTCCTGCAAGGCCGCGCTCTGGGAAACTGAGATGCTGGCTTTGGCAAGGTGTGCTTTCTTCCTGGGTAACTAGTAAGGGAAGCATCCATAACCACTGTGGGAGAGAGGACGGGACTGGGACTGCAAATACCCACTGCCCCTCTCCTCGTGGAAGCCCAGCCAGCCTCCCGGCCCAGGGAGGGTGAAGCTCACTCCAGGAGGGCTTCATTAGCACCTGGCCCACACCTGCAGCTCCAGGGGGCTGCGGCCATCGCCTCTCCACCCTTTGCGGAGAGACGGGTAGCAGGATGGAAGGAGGGGGCTCTGCAAAGCCGAAGGAAGAGAGCCACGTGGGGGGACAGTGTCCTTGAGGTACAGCCCCCACCAAAGGTCCAGGCTGGCAGGGCCGGCTCACTCGCCTTGGACAGTGCAAAGGGAGCAGTGGGTCAGCCAGGTCCCCTGGTCCCACTCTGAGCCGTGAGAGTTACCTAGCAGCAGTATCTCTATCCCAGACCAGTGTCTGTCCGGCCTGCAGGGACCGGCACCAAGCAGTCGACACTTGGGACGGGGTGCTGCTTCCTGATCATCTGAGGGCAGGAGGATCCAGCAGAGAAGGGACTAAAGAAATGCCCCCACCCCAGGTGACTAAGTAGAATCATCGCCATTACTGGACATCTGGAGCCAGAGGGACCCTCAGACTGGCTGTGGCCAAGAGGATGCCTCAGGTGTTAAGAACCGGAAGTTAAGTATAAGGTTCCTGGTTCCTGCCTCAGCCTCCCCACCAGCACCCCCCCAATTCAAGATGGAAAGGAAGGGGCCCTGCACACCTGGAGGTGGGCACAGCTGCACCTTCTCATAGCCTCCCAGTCAAGGGAACTTACAGCCTTTGCTTTCACCCTGCAGTGAGAGGGAGCTCACCACCTCACAAAGCCATTCAGTCCATCTTCTTATTAATACAACTCTGACTGCAGATTAAATGGAATCAGCCCCCCTCTAACTCTGGCCTCCTCGTCTAGTCATTCCCTTGGGGTCTCTTGAGGCCCTGCGGAGATGTACAGAGTGGCCATCAGGCAGTGCAAATATAATAGCAGACAGCAGAGCTGGTTTTGCCGCTCCCGGGGCATCCTGGCGGCCACTGCCTGCTCAACACACAGTCAGCTGAGGTAGGAAGGGCAGGCCTGGGTTACTGTCCCTATTTTTCAGATGAGGACATCTGAGCCCCATGTGGAGATGGTGGCAAAGGGGCTGGAAAAGCCAGGGCCCTGTCCCATGCACTGAATGGCCCTGCCCAGTTCCTGTCACCCTCTTCTCTCCCCAGCCACACGTCATCTGCTCTGAACCAGCTCTAGATGGCCTCTGCCCCAGCTGTGGGTCTGGCCCTGTGACCTCTGGACGCGGTCTCCCAGGACCCAGGACCCAGGACCCAGGGCACTGGCCGGGAAATCAAAGTCCTCTCCGCAAGGGCAAGGGGACCAGCTGGGGAAGGGGCGAGGGACAGGGAAGGTGAGACAAACCCAGTGCCAAGCCCTTACAGGGAACTCATGAAATGTCCGTGGAATGATTGACACTTTACAAGACTCAAACATTTTGCACGTGGCACTCCGAGCTGTAGCCAGATTATTGCTCTATAAATGAGTGAGAAGCATGTTGACTGATTCACGACCAGGAGGAATCAAGCCCGAGACAAGTAAACAGGCGATTATGGTGCAGCCCAATAGCGCTAATAGGTGCTTTGAGAGAAGAAAGCACAGAGTTAGCTTCCTAAGCTCAGGGTTAGGAACCGGCTTGCTGAGCAAGTTGCTAACTCTGCCTGGGGGCAAGGAGATGTCTGGGAAGGCTTCCCAGAGGAGGGGACAGCTCAACTAATAACCATTAAGGGCACTCAGCTACACTTCTCCTTTTGGCAGAGAATGATTCACACCCTGAGGTGGGTCCCGTTGTGTGCAGGAGAGAGGAGGGTGGGACAGTGGGGGAGGGGAAAAGATTGGGGACAAAATCCAAAAGCTAGGGGGAAAAAAGATGAGCATTAAGTTAATATAAGTTAACAATAATAATAAACTTCTACATGACAAAGAACACCATAGGCAAACACCAAAGACAAACAAGGAGAAAATATTTGCAACTCGTATCATAGCCAAGGAGCTGGTCTCTCTCATATGTAAAGAGTTCCTAGGAAACAAGAAGAAAAAGACCAAGAATCCCGTAGAAAAATGGGCAAAAGATTTGAACAGGACATTCAAAGGAAAAGAAATATAAGTGGGCCTTAAATATATGAAAATGTTCAATCTCATTCATATTAAGAGAAATACAAATTAAAACTACACCAGAATACCATTTCTTACCTATCTGATAGGCAAAAATCCAAAAATATGGCAATGCAGCCTGCCAGGAAGGCTATTGTGTAGTGACACGAACATTCTCGCACATTGCTGGTGTGAATGCAAAATGATACGAAAAACCCCAGTGGGAGATGATTTAGTAATTCTTTTCTCGAAATGACACATGCATTTACCCTGTGACCTGGCAACCCCACTTCTGGGAATTTTCTCAACAGATACACCTTGAACCAGATACACCTTGAACCGTGTGAGAAATGATGTACGTACAAGCTTATTCATCGCAGCTGCAGGTCATAGCAGAAAACTGGCAACATTCCAGTTGTTTTACGAGTATCTATGTAAAAGGACTAGTGAAATAAACAATGATACATCCACACCATGGAATACTACGCAGCTATTGAAAAAGGAGGAGGAGGAAGAAAAGGAGGAGAAGAAAGCTCTCTATAAACTGATGTGAAAAGATCTCCCAGATATATCGCTAGGTGAAAATACAAGTAGCAGAAGAGCCTGTATGTATGCAAATACAGACTCCTTTATGCATGTACATGAAGAAATACTGGAAAGAGACATGAGAAACTAATGAAGTGAGGCCGGGCGCGGTGGCTCACGCCTGTAATCCTAGCACTCTGGAAGGCCGAGGCAGGCGGGTTGTTTGAGCTCAGGAGTTCGAGGCCAGCCTGAGCAAGAGCGAGACCCCGTCTCTACTAAAAATAGAAAGAAATTAATCAGACAACTAAAAATATATAGAAAAAATTAGCCGGGTATAGTGACTCACGCCTGTAGTCCCAGCTACTTGGGAGGCTGAGGCAGGAGGATCACTTGAGCCCAGGAGTTTGAGGTTGCTGTGAGCTAGGCTGACGCCACGGCACTCTAGCCCAGGCAACAGAGTGAGACTGTCTCAAAAAAAAAGAAACTAATGAAGTGCTTCTCTGGGGAGAAAGGCCTGGGATGGCTGGGACATGGGTAGATAGGGACTTCCAATAAACACCTTATAGCAGTTTGGATTTCAAACCAGGTAAATATATTACGCGTCCAAACTTTCATAATGATATTCAAATAAATAACTGGCCACGTAAGTAAACATCGACGTCTATCAGGTATTTGTGTGGTGGTTTGTATAGGCCTGAGCACCAAGGCCTAGATCCATGGGAACTTGCCCTCCAGTTTCGGGGCAAGAGTGACGAGGACCCATTGGAGGGCTCTGGGCAGGGCAGACACATGCAAACCCAAGGAAGGCCACAGTCCAGTGACCAGCGCTCGGGGCCAGCAGTCATCTGCAGGGACAGGGGACCACAGCCCTGGGAGCGCCCAAGCCCCCACACACCCCATGTCCAATGTCCACGCTGCCCTGGAAGCAGCTCAGCCCAGCTCCTGGCGCCTGCTTTCTGCATGAGGACCAGGTTCTCTGCTATGGAGAGACAGCAGTATGTGCCTAGCCCACAGGAACCCATGGGGTGCAGGCCTGGGCTGGCTGGGCCCAGGGCCCCTCCACTGATACTGTGGTACGTGGGCAGCTCTGACGCCCAGCGCGGACCTAGTGGGTGTCCCTCTGTTCCCTTTCAAAATGAAGACGCCCTCCCAGCTGCAGAGCAAAGGATTCCTAGGGCCACCTTCCACAGCCCACCTCCTTCAGGAAGCCTTCCTGGGGTCCTCAGGATGTTAGGACACCGCTTCAGCCCCCCTCTCCTGGTCCACAACCTGCCCTGACGCCTTCTTCAAGCCCTTGATCCAGGGTGAGGACCCTTGGTCCCGACTGCACACCACCCCGTGACCCTCCTAGCTCTGGCACGGTGGCCACCTCACATGGAGCGCCCCAGTCCCTCTCCCTCCCCGCCCTGGTGTGGGAGCCTGGGGCTCTGTCCATGCAAGCACTTTGCAAACTCTAAAGGGCTGTGCACCCGCAGTGTCTCCTGGGGTGGGAGGAGAGGGAGGGGAGAGGGGAGGTCTCTGACCATGGCTTCCCTCCCCCTCACAGGCCTGGGTTTACAGCCGGCACAAAATGCCGTGTCTGCGCGCACCCCACCCGGCGGCTTGTACACACCTGTACGCGGAAGGCTGTAATTTTGCTGCGTGAATCACAGGTGGGATCACACCCAAGTTCCTGGCACTCCGTTCTGCTCCCCAGGGCGGGCTGGCCAGGCTGTCGCCTTTGTCTTCCAATTATGCTGTCTATTATTGCTCTTTTAACGATAACAGAAACACCCAAAGAGGCAGGGTCTGAGGACAATTAATGACACACAGAAAAGCCACGCAAAGCCATTGGATTTGGGGCCGAGAGGAAGTTTTGTGTCTGGACAGGGCACTCCCTGCAGGTGGGCATGAAGAGGCTGTGTGGGGCAGTGGCTAGCGCGTGACTCTGGCATCCCACAGGCCTGGGTTCGAATCTTGGCTCTGGTGCTAACCAGCTGTGTGATCCCACGCAAGTCACCTCTCCTCTCTGAGCCTCCCTTTCCTTATCGATAGAGTGACATTGAGGACTAAGGACTGAGATCACTGGGGGAAGAGCCTGCTACTTAGTAGACCTTCCCCACTGCTAAGCCCTCCCCAGGCCTCCCATGGCTGGGGCTGTGTATTCCTCCCACCAACTTCCTGACATTCCTGCAGGCCCTGGCACGCTGCTGTGCACACAGTAGGTACGCAGGGCAGCCACCAGTGCGTGGACTGTGGAGGTGATTTTTCATTCACTTCATGAATGTTAACCTACTGTGGGCAGCGTGCTGGGGACCCAGAGACCCACACCCTGCCCTGGAGGAGCTCACAGTCCTAGCTCAGGAGGGACACCCGGGGCAGTAACAGGCCACGAGGAGACAGGTGACAGGTACCGGCGCCAGGGGAAGTCCAAGGCACACCCCCTCCTCAGCAGGCCAGGCCGGACTGTGGGTGCCGAAAAGCGTCCCTAGAGTGATGGCTCCCTGACGCCGTGCCCTGCAGGAAGGGTAGGATGGGGAGAGGCGAGGCCCAAGGCCAGACCCTAAAGGGCCTTTGCACTCAGGCTACCGTGGAGTCTGAGCTTGGTCCAGAGCCCGCAAGGGTGCTCTGGTGCCCTGGGGGGAGGTGAGAATGACGAGGCAGAGAGACAGCACGAGGCTGCGGTGGCGACCCAGTCCCAAACAACGGGCAGGCCCTGAACCCCGGCCTTTGCTTCGGTCCTCAGCCACTAGCCCAATGGCAGACCCCAGGCTCGATGTGACACGCCCTTCACTCCTGAATGGCAATAGCGATGCCTGGTCCTCCAGGTAACAAGATTTAATAGGGATTAAAAGAGGGGCTGTACCACAGTGATAGAAAAAAAATTGGATAAATAAGTAAAGAAGGGTGTAAGGACAGCTGTTCCGTGAAGTGCCCATTAATATATGTGGAAGGAAAGAAGGAAATAGGACAGTCACTACTAGACAAAACCCCCAGTGATAATTGTTGCAATTATGATACCCACGGATGGAGGCTAAAATTAATGGATAAAAGTTGGAGGAGAAATAAGATGTGCCCAGTCCCAGAGCATCGCCCACAAGAGATACACTGACTAGTACAGGAAGGAAGACAGTAACTTTCCGGGGAGAAACCTGGCAAGTAGCACGATAACCAAAGGAGCGAGGCTCGTATCTTAAGACGCATCCACTGAGAAGGGCGCGACACCATTTTTGTGGTGTCTCAACCAAAATGCATAACCTCACTCTGATCCCGAGAAAACACAGGACAAACTCAAACCGAGGGAAATTCAACAAAATCACTGATCAGTGTGATTCTTCCAAAGTGACTTCCAAAGTGTCAATGTTAGTTACCAATGGCAGGAGATGAAGGAGAAATGACAGATACATGCCACCTGGGATCCCAGATCCAATTTGGGGACAGAAGAAGGGCAGCAGTGGAAAAACTGTTGAACTTTTAACAGGATCTGCAGTTTGCTTAATAGTATTGTACCAATGTTAATTTCCTGTTTTTGATCATTGTCCTGTGATCATTATATAACGTGTTAACTTTAGGGGAAGCTGGGTGTGGAACATACAGGAACTCTCCAACTATTTTTGCAACTTTTCAGTAAGTCTAAAATTAGTTTAAAATAAAAAGATGATTTTTTTTTTTAGAAGTACCATATCAGTGGTTCTTAGCCTTGGAGATACATTTGATCACCAAGAGAGTTTTTTATTGCTAATGTCACCTCTCCTCAGACCAAATTGACTGGCATCTTTAGGGGTGGGGCCCAGTCACCAGTAGTTAGTTGTTAAACATCCCCAGGTGATGCCAATGGCAGCCCCTATTAAAAGGTGAGTCTGGATTTATATGCAAATTACCTGGCCCATAGTAGGTCTTCAATAAATGCATTGGTTCATCAACTGACACCTCGATGCATTCAGCAAATATTATTGAGCGCCTGCTGTGTGGCAGGTGCTGCGAGACACAGCAGTGATGCAGTGTCGGGCAAGAAAAACAAGGTCTTTATATTCTAGCAGGGGGACAAATACTAAGTAAGATTATTGCACATGTGACAGAGACTTTAAAGGAAATAAATGGATATGACAGGGAGTAACACGGGATGGGTGGAGAGCTCCACTGGATGCGGTCGTTCAGGGGAAGATCCCTGAGGAGGTGACATTTCGGCCGACATTCAAACTGGAATGGTGAGGAGGATGGAGCCATGAGAAGGGAACCCTGGGACAGGGGAGGGAGGGCACGTGGGAGCAGGACCACAGAGAGGAGTCTGGATTTGACTTTACAAGCAATGGAAAGACTTCAGCAATCAGCCAAGCAGGTGGGCTGGGGAGACGTCCTCTGATCTGATTTAGGATTTTGAAAATCACTCTGGCGGCCAGGTGGAGACTGGTCCGTGGAGGACCAGTTAGGAAGCTCTTGGCCTGTCCAGGAGAGAGCTGATGGTGACCTGGGGAGGCCACAACAGAAGAGGTGAGATGCCAACCAGTGAAACCGGCCCGTGTTGAGCTGAGGTTCGGGGAGAGTGGTGCCCTGCTGCCCAGCTCCCCTGGCCGGCCCCTTTGCTGGACAGCAGAGCCACTGTCCTTTCAGATTCAGCCGGCGCCCACTTGTTAGCACCCCACGGCGGGCAGGTCCCCCAGCCCTGCATTGTCAAGGCCACGAGATACAAGATCCCCTCCTGCAGAGGCACCCACATGCCTTAACGTGTCACGTCCCACAGTCACCCTGTAAGTCACACACCCTTGGAGGCCCCACAATGATGACAAAACTGGCGTTCAGAGAGAAAGCACTGACCTAGCATCATGCAGCAACTGGAACCCAGGGCAGACTGTCCCCCGCCCCAGGCCTGGGCTCTGATTGGGGGCCACCCCTTCCTCTGGGCCAAGAGGATGAGGGGAGGTGTTGGCAGAAAGCCACCCTAGTTTCTGGGCAAACGAGGGCAGAACTGACCACCAGAGCCAAGCTGGGTCCGCACAGCCCGAAGATGGCAGCACTGTCATCGCCAGGGTGCCTGGGGCCACAGCCCAGCGATGTGCTCCATTCACATTCACCCAGCCTGGTCCCCAAATTCCTTGACATCCCAGCCCAGGGAGGCCAGTTTCCCAGGAAAGCAATTCTCACTAAGGTATAAATGACTGCTAGCCAGTCCTTTCCTAAAGGGGAGAGAGAGCGAGGGGACATTGGGCTCCAGAAGCAAGAGGAAGGGGAAGATACTAAAAATAAAATCTTTGGCCCCTGAGTTACTCTGTCTTGGCAGTGGGTCCCCCTTGGGGCTCGGTTATTAGCTGCAAACTTCTCCGCTTAATTCCCCAAATCAGGAACAGATGTAGGAACTCAGCCTGCAGTCCAGCCCCACCTAAGGCAGTCCTGTCCATGGCTGGTGTTGTCCTCCCCTGGCTTGGGCGCCTCCAGTGACAGGCCTTACATTCATCAAGGGACCTCATGTCATTTGACAACAGCTGCTAGGAAGTCCCTTTGAACAGACATGCAACATGGAGGCATGTATGAAGCACACACAAGTGCATCTCTTAGTTTCCCTTTTATAGATGAGGAAACTGAGGCACGGGGAGGTGATGACATTGCCCAGGGTTGCACAGGAAAGAATGGAGCTGGGATGCAAACCCAGGCCAGGAACCTGATTCCTGAAACCTCTCCAGTAGGTGACCTGTGGGCCCTGCTGTTAGCTGCCCCTCTGGCTAAAGTGCGGTTTCCTGAAGGCCACTGCCAAGCCCCTGGCCTGTGCCCCAGGAGGAGGCAGGGTCTTTCAGACCCAATTCACCACTTTGACCACGCACTTGGAGTCTCTGGTCAAGGCAGCCTGGAAACCAGAAGTGAGGGCAGCGTAGGTGATTCAGTGGCCCCCAAATGCACTTGGCCGTGACCTCCCTGACCCACCCTCCTCTCCCACCCTCCCCCACCCACTCGCATCCCCCCTGGGACCTCAGTCTCAGATCAAAGCGGAGCAGGAGGAGGCTGTCTTGCCCTTCTCACCCACAGAGGGGGACAGTGGAGGGGCACAGGCCTCCTGGTCACAGCCAGGTTCAAGGCAAGGCCTCGTCCTTTCACTGCACCTCCCTGAGCCACGGGGAGCCTGTGGGCCTGGCTCGTGGCCCTGATGACAGCCCCCCATCCAGAGCATGCAGGGGCTTCTCTGCCCTCTCACCCCTGCGGTGGTGATGGTGGCCTCTGGGATGAAGGGGCACCCAGGCTGCAAGGGCCTGGCCCCCGCCTTCCACCTATCCTCCAATGCCTGGCCATGCCTGCCCTGTTCTCTGGGGACCCCAGCCCCAGGCCCCCAGCCCCATCCTCCCACCCCAGCGTCAGCTGCCTCGATCCAAGCCCTCTCTGCAAAGGCTGCAAACGCCTCTGAGGGCTGGAACATCTGGCTAATGACAGGGAAAGTGCTGAGACGACAGGTTATTTCAACACTGTCATCATCCGTTGGGTATTTCAACACTCAGTGCTTGTGCAAGAGACTTAATGGGACCTGTCATAAACTCGCACTGTCTCAAAGCTCGGGCACGTCGCGGCGGGGCTGGTGGGGAGTTGGTGGGGTTTAGCAATAGGCGCTGTCTTGGGGCCCGCAGCCTTCTCGGGGTTATTTTGGCTCTGCCGCGGAAGGCCCGGAGAGGGATCTCAAGGTGTCAGAGAAAACCCAGAGCAATTACCTCTCGGGGTAATTAGATGCTGGCACAGATGGTGGCACGGATAGCCGCCTCCTGCCTTCCCTCCTGTGGGCCAGAGACAGGAGAGGGGAGGACCGGCCGGCGGCCTCTGCGCCAGCCCCGTGGGGGAGGAGGCCGAAGATGACCTCATGGAAGCGGCGGCCATGAATCATGGCCCAGACCGCATCCCCGCTTCCCTGGGGTGGGCAAGGGTGCGGCACTCAGGGGGGCAGCCTCCGTGTCTACAGCTGCCACCCCTCCATGGCAGCAGCTTCTCCAAAGAGCCGGGGGGCAGAGGGGGAGCTCCAGGGGCCCGCCGGCCTCTCCACAGCAGGCCACAGCCCAGCCCTGGCCTCAGAATCTTTGGTTCGGCTCAGCCTGATCCAGGATTTTGTCTGAACCCCAATCACCCCGTTAGGAGGCAACATGGAGCGAGGAGGGTGGCGTAGCAAGGCCCAGAGGTCACGGCCACACTGGGACAGCTTCAGCTGAGGACAGTGCCCAGCTCCTGCCACTCACTCTCACACCGGAAGTGGACAGAGCTGGGCAGGGCAGGGAGCACCGAGTCTCACCCTGGACAGGACACCTGGGGAGAAGGACGAGCATGGAGAAGGCATGGACCGTGAGCCAGGAGGACAGGATGCAGGCCCCAGGCCCCAGGGGAACACACAGGCACGGCCAGGGTGGCCCAGGAGCACAAAGCCCTTGTGCAGGAACTGGGGAGCCACAGAACGTCTCTGACAACAGGAGTTCCCAGTATACCACAGGGAACATGATAACAGTGCTTACCGCACAGGACTCAGCCCCTTCTTAAGTTTGTTCTGATAGCAGCAAGTAAAGAGTTCTGGGGGTGGGTAGGAGGGGGGAGGTGCAGAGAGGACAAGGAAGCTGGACAGTAGCGTGATGGGGACAGTGGCCAGAATGAGAAGGTGGGGGGGGAGGTGGCCTGAGGACACTTGGGGGTAGACTCCCCAGGACTGGGGTCCACACTGGGAGGAGCAGGCTGAGGAGGACCCCTTCTCAGAAACAGGCTGCAGCTGGGGACAGGCTCACAGGGGACTTCGGGGTCTCCACGGCAATCAGCGGCGCAGGAGCCCCATGGTCTTCACGCCATGCACCACGGGGACGGAGGATCCTTTGGAGCCACTCGGACGTTCTCCCAGGGGTCACCTCCCTTGACTTCTCGTGGGCTGCACCGACGTCCCCAACAGGGTCACCATGGCAGCCCTCCCAGCCACCCAGCCCTGTCCTTCCCTATTGTTCCTCTGTGTGGCCCCCAG
This sequence comes from Avahi laniger, assembly GCA_963575035.1. Classification (NCBI taxonomy): domain Eukaryota; kingdom Metazoa; phylum Chordata; class Mammalia; order Primates; family Indriidae; genus Avahi; species Avahi laniger. The sequence continues at coordinate 15,352 of CAUYSK010036831.1, read as the reverse complement.
CCCAGGCCCACGTCCCCCCCACACCCAGCTCACTCGCAGGAGGTGCGGCAGCCTCTCCATCTCCTTTCCCGGGGCAGGAACCTGTCAGCAGGGCAGTCCCTCCACAATCCCCGCCGGGGCTATGTGCCAAGCACTATCTTCACAGGAGTGCGTCACCACCTCCAAGGAGAGGAGAAGGTACCGGTCCCCCATCTCCACATGTACAAGGGCTGGGTCAGGGATGGTTTCCCCTGCCTGGTGCCAGGGGCTCACCTGTCACTCACGCCTGTCCTGTGCGGTAGGCACTGTTATCATCCCATTTTACAGATGAGGAGACATGTTACTCACACGAGCAGGGCCAGGTCCAGACATCCTGCTGCCTGGCTCCCGTGTGGGGCAGCTACAGTGTCCGGAGGGGCCTCCTCTGTTTCCTGGGCTGGCGGCCCCGCTGAGCTCCCCTGGGCAAGGCAGGAGGCATCGGCCCCCGCCCCTCACTGACACTTCAGTGTGGCTTCCTTATGGGCCCCTGCCTCCCCACCAATGCTGAGGACCCCCCTTGCCCGTGTTCAGGGGCCCATGATGAACAGCCGTGAAGTGGACAGGGCCCTGGGCATGGAGTCAGCAGACGCGTGGCAGTCCCAGCCCACCCCCGACACGCTCTGCCACCGTGAGGAAGCTACTCACCATCACTGGGCTTCCGATTCCTGTCCTGCAAAAGGAGGCAGTGGGGCCGGGCGCGGTGGCTCACGCCTGTAATCCTAGCACTTTGGGAGGCCGAGGCGGGAGGATTTTGAGCTCAGGAGTTCGAGACCAGCCTGAGCCAGAGTGTGACCCTGTCTCTACTAAAAATAGAAGGAAATTGGCCAAACAACTAAAAATAGAAAAAATTAGCCAGGCATGATGGCGCGTGCCTGTAGTCCCAGCTACTCAGGAGGCTGAGGCAGGAGGATGGCTTGAGCCCAGGAGTTTGAGGTTGCTGTGAGCTAGGCTGATGCCACGGCACTCTAGTCCGGGCAACAGAGTGAGACTCTGTCTCAAAAAAAAAAAAAAAAAAAAATGAAGCAGTGGCCTCAGTTTCTCTGGTCAAGAGATGACATCGTGACATGATGGAGAAAGGCCCCTTAGCACAGCTGGCCCTTGGGCTGGGATTTTAGCTCTGTTTCCCAGTGTCTTGTTTTCTCCTCTATAAATGGGGTATAATAACCGCTGTCTCACACATAGCCCAGAGAAGGTGCCACATGAGCACTGCATGATGTTCTCAGTGTGACAGGCAGTATGCCATCTTGTTCTAGAACCTTCTATATGGTTCCTTGACAGACCATCCCTAGCTGTGAAGCTGGACTACCAACCACTTGCCACAAACAGGTCTGTGGTCTCAGCAAAGCCAAGCGGTGACCTCAGGAACAAGCCCGTTCCCCAGAGGCCCCCGGAAAACTACTAGAGCCAAGCCAAGGGGTCTCTGAGGGTTCAACACCCCTGAGGCTGGGTGACCCCTCAGGAGACATCACAAGCCACTGAGCCCGGGGGGCAGGTGGGCTCGCACTTGCTCTCCCTCCTGCTCCCCTCCCACCGGCCCTCCCATGAATGCCAACCTGACCCTCCCAGTGCGAGGCACATTCAAGGGCCTGGAGAACGTGCTGGGAACTCAGGATGGAGCAACGTGGCCTCATGCCCGCTCCACGCCCAGCAAACGCCAGGCACCAGGGACTGGAGGTCCCTGCCCTCTCAACCCCAGCAGACTCCCCGAGCCCATGGGGACTGGGCACGGCATGCAGAGAGGCTCCCAGCCCCTCAGGACGAGGCCCACAGGCTGTGGGGCCCCCAGGAGGGCACCCAGTCTGGCCCTGACCCCAGGCTCTGGAGTGGCCTCCCAGCCCAGCCTCCCGCTTGGCAAGGCGCAGCCCAGACGCCACAGCTCAGGCCGAGGGCCTCCCGCAGTCGCCTCCCCCACTGCCGTGCCGGATGGCACCGTCTCCTAATGCATCTGCCTGTTTACATTCCCCCAACGAAAAGCAGCTTTGTTTATGGAAAAGAGCTATTTTGGTTCCACGTTTTCTCTCAACTCCTCCAACTCGCAGGCGGAATGGCGGCTGCTCTCTTGGGGAGCCTAGGGAAGGTTCAGAGCCCATCTCCACCCCCTTGAGGGAGGTGCCGCAGGGAAGGGGACAGTGTCATTGCCCCCATGAAGACTCCGAAAAATGAGCCTTGGACCGTGTGGGCCAGCGTCCAACACAGGTCGGTGCAGCCTCGCCCAGAGGCAGGAGTATGGGGTCCTCCAGAGCCAGTGACTCAGACACCGCCCACCCCAGCGTGGACCGGGCTCTCCTCCCTCGGGGACCAGGCCCTGCTCCCTTCCCACAGCCCTGCCAGGGGAGTGGCGTCCTTATCCCACTGCACAGAGGAGGGACTGAGGCTGCAGAGGTGAAGAGGCACCTGCAATATCACAGAGCCAGTGAGAGCAGAGTCCCTTCCCAGGACCCAGGGGTCTTACCCCAATCTCATGACTCTTTCCCCGATGCCACCCCGTGATGGAAGAAGATACACATATCTCATGGAGAGGGGAGTTGGGGGAGCCCAGGGTCACAGCCACTTCTCTGAAAAGCCACCGCAAACGTTAACTGCAGTCTCAGGACACCAGGAACGAACTGGGAGCAGGAATAGTCAAGTTCTCCAGCACGGGCGCCTCTCCGGGAGGAAGCTGCCGTTTTCCAGGTGGGAACCCCAAGGGTGGGTTCTGAAGGGTAGGAGGACACAGTCACAACACCCCTGAGAGAAAACAGCAGGCCCCACATCTGCGCCCCCAGGCAGGGGAAGGTGTGCAGTGTGGACGCGGAGGGCTCCACTGAGGCCCACCTGTGGCTCTGGGTGGGGCGCCTGCCCCGCTCCCTCACTGTCCTCTTGCCTCCTCCACGGAACTTGCCATTTCTGGTGCATTCACATTACCTGCGCCGCCGGGCAGGTCAGCAGCTGTCACCATGACAACAAAGAAAAAGAAAAAGAAAGCCTGATACTCCCTAGAGAGACCACAGGACACCTTCCCCTGCCCTAATTCTCAGGCCCCAAGATGGGGACCACTGATGGGGGTGGGGCCACTCTGGGCGCCCCATGCCAGGGACGGTGACAAGGGTGTGATCAGAGTTTCAAAGTTCTCAGACGAGAGGCTGGACAGCTCCGGCCCTGTGACATGCTTCCCCAATGCCCTTGTCGGGACGCTCACAGCCTGTGGCCCCTGGTGCCCTTGGGGCTTCCGCATGGCAGAGCAGTGTCTTGGGCCAGGGCCACCTGCCCTGGCATGAAACCATCAGCACTAAGCCTAGGGAGACGCTGCTTCCTGAGGGACCTGTCATCACGGGCTCCTGTCACACATGCAAAACCACAAGGAAACTGTGGACCCTCGATGGAGTGACACACACCAGGTACGCCGGCTCCTTGGGCAGACAGGCATCAGCTTCACAAAGGAACAGAAGCCACCCTGGCACCAAAGTGACTGCCTTTTCTCCATCCCCTCGGGGTCGTCCCTGGAGAAAGGGAAAAGCGAACGGATGACCCGGGCAGCACAAGCGGAAGCTCTTCACTCACTGGCTCCGCGCTGGGCCGAGGAGGGCGGGGCAGGGCTTCCAGGGCTAGACAACAGTCACGGTCACCGAGTCAGCGCCACGGTCTTTGTGGAGCATCTCCCGAAAAGCCATCCCCAGGGGAAATGTGGCCACATGGCCCAGTGGCCTCCTGTCCCTGGTGTTCTTCCCAACAGTGATCTCTTCACCTCCATTCATGGAAACAGCCAACTTGACCCAGGCCCCAAGGGCAGTGCCGGGAACGGATGCTGGTGGCAGTTTGTAAAACACAATCTTGGCCTCTCCTGCCTCCCTCCTGCGTCACCACACAGGAGAGAATCCGCGGCCTGGGTGCTGAGGCTGTACTCGACCCAACCACACCCCATGGGCCCACAGCCCTACCTGCAGTCCAAGGACCCCTCACTTGGGCACAGCCCTCTGCAGTCTACAGAGGGCTTTCCCCACCGTCCGAGGTGGGCAAGGAAACAGAAAGGGGCTGGGACTTCGCAGATGGCAAACCCCTAGCGAGTGCAGTGCCAGGTCTGTGCCCTCCTTTCTCCACCTCGGCTCACAGCATCTCCCAAGTTCCCAGCAGTGGCAGAGGCCTAGGGTGGCCTGGGGAAAGGCCCCTGTCTGTGAGGACCACCCTGGCTGGGGGAGACACAAACATGGAGACCCAGAATCTGCAAGGGGCTGCCCAGAGTGCATGTTGGGAGAGACGGCCCTTCTGTGCCCCACTGCCCTGGTGGGCTTCCAATTCCATCCTCACCTTCACCCTCATCCCCACACGCCTCCCATCTGGTCTCCCTCCTTAACTCTGCTCACACCTGCCCCTCCATGCCATGCCCACAGCAGACACCTCCAACCAGCCCTGTCCTGGCCTCAGCCCTGCATGTAGCAGGAGATCCCACTAAAACCCAGATCCAACCCCCGTTCCCGGCCCACCTGGAAGGATCCCGCCGCCCAAATGACCAACCCCGATTCCTCCGCCTGAATTTGAGGCCAACACAAAGTCACCCCCGTATCACAGGTGACACAGGTCACTCCCTGCCTGGCATCAGAATCATGGGCCTGCCTCTCACTCTTCCCACCTGAAGATGAGCTGGCCAGGGATGGGCACATTCCTTCTCCTGCCTTCCCAGACATCTCTGAAAGTTCCTCCTAGGCCTGGGGAATTCCCCGCCTTACAAACGACGTCCACCTTTCCAGACTCCCTTGCAGCTAAGGCTTCATCGTGTGTCCTGGGCTCCACCCATCAATGCACCTACCAGGTGACGCAGGAGGTAGATGTCACGTGGAATCCATTCTGGCTGGCGAGGGGTCGGCTCCCATGCCCAGTTGCTGGAGGCAGCACCAAGTCTGGTGTCGGAGCCCCGTGCGGGGCCAGCCCAGCGTGCCCACCCCAGCATTCTGTGGCAGAGTTGGGGGCCCCCCTGCTGGTTGTGCAGCCTCCAAGCCTGGCACTCTGGCTTTCCTGGAAATTCCATGAGCTATGTAGGAGCCTTGAATAAATTCCTCACCTGCCTAAACCAGCCAGAGTTGGTTTCTATACCTAAAATTACAGACCCTGATGTGTTCAGGATAATGAAGTGACCCAGGGGCCCCAGCTCAGCCCAGCTGCAGAGAGTCAGAGGTGTTTGTGCGTGATCAGGAGGGCAGCCCTGCCCCCTCCATGCCAGGACCTCCCTGGCCTGTGAGAGGCCTGGCCACCAACTGGGCCAGGACAGAGGTCTGAGCAATGGTGCCGTCAGACCTCAGTGGGCCTGCACACCCAGGTGGTTCCAAGCAGGGCACTCCTGAGGTCCGCCTCATCGCTATGAAGATGGCTGGTACCTGCCCAACCTCTGCTCTCTCCTCATCATCCTTTGAGACTGGGCATCTCAACATCTCTTTCAGGAAGCTTCCAGCCCCGCCCCTTCTGGATCAGGTGCCTCCTTGGAGGACCCAGAACTCCGGGGCCACATCTGCCAACACATGTCCACACCGTTTTGTAACTGTCCGTTTCCATGTTTGTCTATCTCCCTACTGGATGGTGACCCTGCCATATCTGGTCCACTCTAAGCACCCAGGGCCAGACATAGTCATGACATGGTAGGTGCACAGTGAATGTTTGCTGAGTGACTATATGAGTGAGTGTAGGAACATGCTCCCCCACGGAAGAAGCCAGAGGCCTCACCTCTGTGAGAGCAAGAGAGAGAAGAGCTGTTTTGGGGTGGCCCTGTGACTTGGTGGGCAGCACCTACCCCTACCTGAGCCCCCCAGGCATGTGTGGGGCTGGCCGACACCTGCTGCTCCAGCCACCGTGGGTTTATCAGCAAACTCAATGGAAAACTATTTCCCGGGAAATGAAACTGGAGCAACCAACTTGCTTCAATGCCCCCGTCATTCTATCAATTTGTATCTCACAGACTTAAACCTCCCTGTTTGTTCACCAGGGACACTGGGCCAGTGCATGTCAAGGAATGAGGCTGCGATTGCCACTTCCTGAGCAGCTTTGAGTAGATGTCAAGTGTGACCCTTTGGACCCACTCTTCTTCCCCTCACGCGGCAGGTGGAGGGAATCTAGCAGCTCCATCCCACCAGCCTGGCTGCCACGGCCAGCGCAAGAGGCCAAGTGCAAAGCGTTCCTGCTCCTCTAGGCGACGGCTGCCAGAGACCCACAGGCTGGTGCTGCAGCTGGCGTGGGTGGGGTCATCCACCCTGCAAGGCTGGGCCAGAAAGATTCGCGCCCATCCCAGGCCGAGGGTGGTGGCAGACTGCACTCTCTTCCCAGGATGGCTGCGATGTCTTATTGCGGAGGCAGCACTGGTCACATCTCATGGTCCCCGGCCCTGGAGCCCAGCCTCCTCTGAATTTCAGTTTGCAGACAGTCTCAGCCTCTTGCAAGGGACACCTCAGTCCTCCAGCACAGTCACCAGATGTAAAACTCCTCTTCCCAGTTTCCACCCAAACCAGCTCACACCAGGCATCTGCGTGGGTAGAAGGTTTACTGCTGGTTGGAGAGACACGGGGATCAGCTTTGCAATTACAGGAACCTATTAAATCCCTCTCCCTAGATGTCTCTCTGCTGCCTCTGCCCTGGCATTCCCCAACCCCCTCCTGCCCCTGAAACCCGGCCCACTGTCAAAGTGGAACAGTCCAGCCCCCACAGGCCTGCCTTCTACCCAGGAGCATCTGATTCATTTTCCTAAACAAGGAGGATTTCCTTCTAAGCAGAATCTGGTGCCAGTTCTTAAAACAATGGATTTTTACCCCAGGACACTGGCATCAGAGTCACCTTCACAGCACAGTTCCTGGCACCTCTCGCATTCCAAGGGCCTGGAACCGAGTGGGGCCTCCAGGGGAGGAGACCCTGAGTGGACCAGAGCCGCACAGGTAGGGAGATGCACCACCCAGCCCTGGGGGGAACAGAGGACGGGCAGCCACCTGTACCTGGAGGAGCCAGAAAGGGCTTTGGCAAGGAGGTGACGGGAAAGCCAGCCTTGAAGGGGTTCCATGAGGGGAAGGCAGGGGGAACAGTCAGCCATCAATACCTAAGACGCACCGCTCTGCTGCACCGTAGTCATCGGGTTTGGCATCTGCCTCCTCCACCAGACTGGGAGCTCCTGGAAGGTGAGGCGCGGGCCAAGTTCAATTAGCTTCAAGCCCCAGGAGGAAGAAAGGGGGGAAATGGAGTAGGGAAGGAGCTGCAGCAGCGGCAACTGAGTCCCAGGGCCCCTGGGAGCCACAGGATCCCCAAGGCTGCAGCAGAGACAAGAGATGGGACTGGCTGGATGTCCACCCTGCACGCATCATTGGACGTGGTGGCTTCCAGCTGCAAGCGAGCAGGCCTGGGGCTGTGGGTCCTCGGCCCACACCTACAAAAGGCTTTTTACGTCAAACGTTTGGGACCCACCAAAAATCCCGTCACAAGCCCTGTGCTCTGACAAGCTCTGTGATCTCACATCCGTCTAGGACTCTGCAGTCAGGATGATGTTTTAATGCCCTCAAGCTCAGAGCTACGGTGCAGACCCTACTCTCTACCCAGGACCCCACAGGATTGAGGGGTGGGGCGGGTGAAACAGAGGCAGGCTCCAGGCACTGGGCACAGTGTGGGATTACCACTAGTGAGTAGGTTCTCTGTCCCCTCAATCTCTGCGTTCCTGGGACTTGCGAAGCAGTGGGTGTGGGCATGGCAGAGTGCAGAATTAACTGCGTGCTGCCTTGCTCTGCTCTCTGATGGCTGTTTGAGTGTCCCGTGCTGGATTCTGGAGCCCAGTGCAGAGAGAAGGAACCTTCTGCATTTTGTCTGTGCCCACCCGCTCCCTGCAGTGCCTCGCCCCATGACAGGTCTACACACACCTGCAAAAGCAGCAGTGACCAGCTGGCTCCTGCACACAAGCGCTGCACGTTAAGATCATTGTGGGGCAGGGGTTTTAATAAAATGCTAATGCCCGGGCTCCACTTCCAAGGATCTTGATTTAATGGTCAGAGGTGGGACCTGGGCATCAGTATTTTATTAAACTCCTCAGACGATCCTAGGTAGAGCAAGGGTTGAGAACCGCTCCTGTAGTATTTCCTGCAGCAAATGCAGCCAAAGCCCCCATGATGTGTGTACCTGGAAGGCTGGCTCCTGGGAGTACGTTTCATCCCGTGTCGGATCTGACCCACTCAGTGGCTCCAAGTCCCTGCTGTACCTGCTGACTCCTCAATCCCGATGTCCAGCCCAGACATATTTTAGGCTCTGAAATACAACCGGGGCGGGGGCAGCTCTACCTGCAGGTCCATGGGCACCGACACATGCAGTAAGGGGCTGATCATCCTCCCAAGCAGGTGTCTGTCTCCACCTGCACATAGGACCTTGGCCAATGGCACTGCCACCCCGGGGAACAGCTGTGTTTGTCATATGCTTTAGGCTATTGGTGCTCGAAAGTCAACGTAACTTAGCCCCTGCAATGAAAGCGTCTGGAGTATCTTCTGCAGCTAAGGAGGATACAGCCCAGCCCAAAGGGCATTTGTCGCTAAGGCTCAATCACACCACCAAGGACCTCATCTCTTCATGCTCCACTATCCCAGTGAATGACTCTGATTGGCCTGGTCGAGTGCCCACCCTCCACCAGCCCACTGAGGGCATGCATGGGGTCATGGAGCACACACAGGGCTGCTAGGGCCCGTCTAGCACAGAGGCAGAGGGTCTTCCATTTGGGATGGTGGAGAAAAGCCAGATCTCAGCCACCTCTCTTCCCCCAAAGATTAACCATTTGCAGTGTTGGATGAGGGACAGTGAAACACCCAAGGGTTGGCCATTACACCCCCGCTGTCCACGCATGAATGGGCAGCTGTCACCAGAACCCAGCAAGACCAGCAGCATAGGAGAGGGGTGTGCAACTATGGGCTGCCGCAGTTAGGTGAATGCAGTCACTGCCCAACGTGGAGGAGCAGGCATTGGGGGAAGAGAGTGCAAGCCTCCCTCTCTGCCTGTCATCTAAGTTCCTTGGCTAAACGTCACTGGAAGCCAGATAGAGCTCAAGTATGGCACTCGGTGGAGGTGAGCCTTCCCTGCACAGAGCAAGTGGAGAGGCGTGGGGAACACAGCTAGAGCATCCTACCCGTTGGGCAACCACTCAAATGGCACCTGCTCTCTTGCCTTCAGTTATTCAGTGGCAGCAATAAAGTCACCCTTGTATCCACCGTGTGTTCTTCCTCTGCATTTCATCACCGAGTCTGACTAATATCACCTCCCAGACGCTTCTAGAGTATGTCCCACCCTCTGTCTCTCCACTTTCCCTCAGTTCAAGCTTTCAAGGTCTCTCGCTTTGGACAATTGCAGGGATTTCTCAACTGGCTTCTTTATGTCCGATCAAATCCACCTCCCAAGACTCAGTTGACCCGACTGTGGCCCTTCCCAGCAGAGACCCTTCCAGGGCCCCCACTGCACGCAGGACAACAGCAGCCTCCCCCTGCGTGCTCCAGAGCTACAGACTGCTCCAGGTGGGTCGTAGCAAGGTCAGCAGGGCTGGTGACCGCCTGGCTAAGGAATTTGGGACTTCTCCCTTAGGTAATGGGAAACCACTGAAGGCACAGTTATGTTGTTGTTGTTGACTTTTCCTTTTGTAATAATTTCAGACTTTCCAAAAAGTTGCAAAAATAATACAAAGAATTCCTATATACCATTTTTGCAGGTTCTTCAATGCTGCCATCTGACACAGCACAATTATCAAAATCGGGAGATAACGTGACCTAATCTGCATATTTTAATTTCAGGTTTAAATTCAAATTTGATTGTCCCCACTTATCCCACTAACGTCCCTCTCCTAGTCCAGGTTTCGATCTAGGATCACCCAGCTCTTAGTCTCCTTTCATCTGGAGCCCTTCCTCAGTCTTTGACCTTGACGCTTTTGAACGGCACTGGCCAGTTGCTTTCTAGAATAACCCTCCCTTTAGTTTTGTCTGATGTGTACTCACGATTAAATTCAGGTTATGCATTTTGGGTAAGAAAACCACAAAAGTCAAATTGTATCTTTCTCAGTGCATCATAGCAAGAGGCACCATGAAGTCGGTTTTTCCCAATATTGGTGATATTAATTTTGACCATTGGATTAAGATGTTGTCTGCCAAGTTTCTGCAGTATGAAGTTACTGTTTCCCCTTTGTTGTTAATAAGTATTCTGTGGGGAAATACTTTGAGACTGTGTAACTGTTCTGTTCCTCACATACTTTTTGTCCACGAGTTTTAACATCCATTAATGATTCTTGCCTGAAACAATTATTGTGACATTTGCCAAATGGTGATTCTAAAGTCCATCATTCCTTCTACATTTAGTAGTTGGAATTCTACTACAAGGAAAAGAGGGAGGTGGGGAAAAAAAAAAAAGGAAAAGAAAAGCAGAAAATACATCCAACCAGGAGATGAGCTCCAGGGTTCAAAATAGCCTACTATATACATCACGAATCATAAGTCCCTGATAAGGGACTTATATCAAGAATATATAGAGGGCCAGGCACTGTGGTTCATGCCTGTAATCCCAGCACTCTGGGAGGCCTAGGCAGGAGGATTGCTCAAGCTCAGGAGTTTGAGACCAGCCTGGGCAAGAGCAAGACCCCATCTCTACTAAAAATAGAAAACTTAAGTAAGCATCATGGCCCATGCCAGTACTTCCAACTACTCCAGGCTGAAGCAAGATCACTTGAGTCCAGGAGTTTGAGGTTGTAGTGAGCTACGATGACTCCACTGTACCCTAGCCAGGGTGACAGGGTGAGACTCTGTCTCAAAAAAAGAAAAAGAATATATAGAGAGCCCTTACAACTCACAACTCAGTAATAAAAAGACAAATAACCCAATTTAAAAAATGGGCAAAGGATTTGAATTAACATTTCTCCAAAAAAGATTTACAAATGACCAATGAGCACATGAAAAGATGCTCACCGTTATTAGTCAATAGATGAATGAAAATCAAAACCACAATGAGATATCATTTCTACCCACCTGGATGGCTGTAACAAAAAAGACAAGTAACAAGTGTCGGTGAGGACATGGAAGAATTGGAACCCTCATATACTGCTAGGACTAATGTAAATTGTGCAACCACTTTGGAAAACAATCTAGTTTTTCCTCAAAAAGTTAAATATACAAGGCCGGGCGTGGTGGCTCACACCTGTAATCCTAGCTCTCTGGGAGACTGAGGCGGGCGGATTGTTTGAGCTCAGGAGTTCGAAACCAGCCTGAGCAAGAATGAGACTCCGTCTCTACTAAAAATAAAAAGAAATTAATTGGACAACTAAAAATATATAGAAAAATTAGCCGGGCATGGTGGCGCATGCCTGTAGTCCCAGCTACTCAGGAGGCTGAGGCAGGAGGATTGCTTGAGCCCAGGAGTTTGAGGTTGCTGTAAGCTAGGCTGATGCCACGGCACTCACTCTAGCCTGGGCAACACAGTGAGACTGTCTCAAAAAAAAACAAAAACAAAAACAAAAACAAAGTTAAATATACAGTTGCCATATGACCCAGTGATTCCACTCTTAGGCACATACCCAAAAGAAATGAAAACATATGTTCAAACAAAAACTTCGACACGAATATTCATAGCAACATTATTTATAATAGCCAAAAAGTAGAAATAATCCAAAGCCCATTGAGTGAGTGATAAATGGATAAATAAGATATGGTATATCCATACAACAGAATATTACTTGGCAGTAAAAAGAAATGAAGTACTGCTACATGCTACAAGGGTGCACCTCGAAAAACATCATGCTAAGTGAAAGAAGCCAGTCACAAAAGACCACTTATTGGAAAATTCCATTTATATAAAATGTCCAGAACAGGCAAATCTATAAAGACAGAAAGTATTAATAGATCAGTGGTTGCCAGAGGCTGAAGTTGGGGAGGGAAGGAGGAGAGACTGCTAATGAGTTTTTTTGGGGGATGATGAAAATGTTCTAAATTTGATTATGGTGATGGCTACAAGACCCTGTGAATATCCTAAAATCTATTGAATTGTACTGATACATTTTAGATGGATGAATCACATGTTATGTGAATTATATCTCAATAAAGTTGTTGTTTAAGAAGAAAAAGCAAAAAACCAGCAACAACCCTGGCTGAGCTGCTTGGCAGTAGGAGGCACTCTCACTCCCACCCAGCCCACCTGAGTTCCTGCCTCCAGTTGCTTTTCGCATACAGCCGGAGCCAAGCAGAAAAGCGGCCCTCTCTCAGGCCAGGCAAACACAGCACCGACTTGACGGAGTTTCCCGTGATCAAGGCAGGGAAGATTCATTGCTGTATTTTGACCAGCTATCTCTTTATCCCCAGTGAAATAGCCTGAGCCAGACTGTGGTTTTGCGACTTGAAGTCCAAGGCCATGAATCAACATAATCTACTTATCAAGACCAAAGGCTGCGGTCACTGTTCATGCAGAAGGAACAGCTCACAGCTCCTGGCGCCTTCATGCCAGAGGGCTGGGCCGCACCCTGGTGCCCACGGGGGGCCGTGCCCATGGATCCTGCTAATCATGCACCGCCCTGGGTCATACCTTTCCCACAGCTGTCTCGGTTCTGCCACTCTGAGCCTGGGAGTCTGAGTCCCCACAGGCCTGCTCTGTGACTCGTGCAGGGGTAGTCAGGCCCGACTGGGCCCAGGCTGGCTCTGGCTTTGGCTTTCTTGCCGGCATTTGCAATATGTTGTAAAACACAACTTCAATCAGGGCCCCTTCCTTTGGTTTAAGGCCCTTCCATGCTTTCCAGGGATAAAAAAGGAGCCCCTGGACATGGCTTGGTGTGACCTCTGGGAGCCCTGCTCCTTACAGGGGCCTCAGCAGCTCATGGCCCCCGGGGCCCTCACTCTAGACACACTGGTCTTATTTTAGCTCCTGGGGGCTCCCCATCCCCTCTCACCTCCAGGCCTCTGGACAGGCTTCTCACCCTGCTCTCCTGGCACCCAGCTAATTAGTTAATTAGCCTACTGGGACCATCCTTCAAGGAACGATCATCCCGACTGAGTCCTGACCGCCCTGGACTCTCGTGTCTCCCCCGCCGGCACTGGTCAGTGCGTCGAAGTTGCTGCTATCACTGAATTAACGTCAGTGTCTCCCTCCAGGCCGTGCACTGCACGATGACATCCCTGTAGCTGGCACAGAGCTTGGCATGCAGGGGACACTCAAAAAGCCCTTGAGGACAGAACGAGAGAGCATTGTCCTGGAGTCTCACTTGAGCCCATCTCTGTTTTCAGCTTCTTGAACGACCCCATTTTTCCCAAACGTAAATCAGATCACGACCCTCCTCTGCCTATAACCCTTCAAGAGCTTCCCACTGTGATTATAATAAAATCCAAACTCCTTGTCACTGTCCACAAGGCCGCGCAGGGCCTGGTCCCTGCCCTGCCACCTTGATGCAACGGGGAGCCCTTGGAGTGTTGTAAGCAGAGAAGCATCGTCCCTCCTGGACTGACACTTTGCCACTTGGTGCCCCTTGAACCCCTCCAGGTCCGTTTCCATCGCCCCCAGGCAGGGCCGGATCAATCAGAAACTGATCACACGCTGAAGAATCCACACCCGCTGTGCACGAGCCTCCAGCACGTGGCACACACTGCAAGAAGAGGAGGGGGTGTTCCTGCTGACGTCACTCTGAAGTCCAGTACAAGGTGATAATAAAGAGCAGGCGGCTGTGAGTGATTTTATTATTGTTATTAAATTGGCTGCAGACAGCGCAGCCCCTCGCCACTTGCACCTGGGAGGACCACTCGCACCACCACGGGCCGGGTGAGGGAAGACGTCTGCGGTCCACCCCGCCATGGGGCAGCTGCAGGAGGAAGGAGGACACGCCCTCATGCTCACCCCACAGGGTCACCTGATATAGGACCAGGCAGGCACCAGTAGGAATTTCATGTCACCCCACAGGGCCAGGAGGGGAGTAGGAACACAGTCACTCGGTCACAGGGCAGGAATTCAGAGAGTCTCCACATGACAGGTTTTCTGAATTGGGGCATGGGAAGGGCTGAGGCATCCACGTACCCCCTGTTGGCTTCCCCTGTGATGAGCACAGGTGGCAACCTCTGGGACCCTCCTTAGAGCCCCTGCAAGGTGGGGCCAGGCTGCTGGGGGCCATGGGAGACGTTGCTAAAGACAAGTAAGAGCAAAGCAGAAAGGGCCTCTGAGCATTCCCCCTTGCTGTTCCCTCTGCAGGACATTGTCCTTGCCCCCAATCTACGCCTACCCTCCTCTGTCAGGAAGGTCCTGTTCTGTGCATTTCTTCTCTTTCTTTCTTTTCTTTGCTTTTTTTTTTTTTTTTCTTTTTGATGAGTATACTGGAGCAAAGCCAATAGTAGCTGGCGGGTCTGATGCCAGCAGGGGTCTTTTCGATGTGCCTCTCTGGGAACCCTCCTGTTCCCTGGACCCCTATCCCCCAACAGGAGTAAATGACAGCAGAAAGAGAGGCAGGATTGGGAAAGGATCAAACGGGGTTCTCCTTAATGATGAGCCAGGCAGTGGAAATCCTGTGATCTGTAAAATTTCAACAGAAACACCAGGGAAAGGAAACATTGGCCAAGTGGGCAGAGAAACCTTGGCCAGGAAAACAGCCTCCTGTTCCAGATTCCGCAGGGGGATCAAAGACAGATTTGGCCGCTCACATCCAGCCCTTGCCAGAGGCCCGCTGCTGTCCCAGGCATTAACACCCACATTGCCATTTGTTTTGTCCTCATGACAACCCCTGGGGGAGGACTAATCATGCCCATTTTACAGATGGTGGAACTAAGTCTCAGAGGAAGGCAGTGACTGCTAAAGGAAGCCAGGCTCTCTGCCTTCCAGCTCAGGGCTATTCCCAGGGAAACCTGATGCCTGACCTCCAAACCCACCCTGTTCCCCACCCCGGATTCCCACACAGGCCCGGAGTCTTCCAGACCCCTTCGCACCCACTTGCCTGCAGGCCTGTGGCTGGCTACTGCGGGAGGCATTCCAGGCCCTCCCCACAGCCTGTCCCTCAACATTTTGTAAGAAGGAAGAGGCCAGGAACTTTGGGCCCAACACAAAGGACATTAGTAGGTGTTAGAAAAAAAAGTCAAGTGTGAAATGAATTCCTGCAACCTCCTGGGCACGATGGGAACCTTCTTTCCCCTCTGACAATCCCACAGCTAATAAATTAAAGGCAGCGGCCAGGGCTGGAATGACCAAAACAGAGCTGGAGCTGGAGCCACACGGAGCTGCCGAGGGGCCGGGAAGGGACTGTACTGGCCATCTGCTCCTCCTCTGTAGCTCTGGCTTCCTGAGCTTTCTGAGCTCTCCTGGTACACCTAGAACCTGGGACAGCTGCAGGAAGGCAGGCCCTCACAGCCAGGGCTGGGCGCCC
>CAUYSK010036830.1:0-47844 GCA_963575035.1 Avahi laniger | reverse complement strand
TCCCAGACTGGAGGCTTTGATCATCTATCTTCTTAAATCACATTTATTTTGTCACTTCATCGCTATTTTAAACCTCTTAACTTTTATCTCTCATTAAGAATAACTTCTAAGGCCAACTTCCTAGTTTAAAATTTTAATTTTGTATCTGCTGATTTTCACTTTGTATTACACTTAGTCTCTCATTTATAGTTTAAAGGTTCCATCTTATTGGTGCTAGTTTTTTTTTTTTCTTTTTTTGAGACAGAGTCTCACTCTGTCACCTGGGCTAGAGTGCCATGGCATCAGCCTAGCTCACAGCAAAATCCAACTCCTGGGCTCAAGCGATCCTCCTGCCTCAGCCTCCCCGGTAGCTGGGACTACAGGCACGCGCCACCATGCCCGGCTAATTTTTCCAGTTTTAGTAGAGACAGGGTGTTGTTCTTGCTCAGGCTGGTCTCAAACTCCTGATCTCAAGCGATCCTTTCACTTCAGCCTCCCAAAGTGCTGGGACTATGGGACTACAGACGTGAGCCACTTTACCTTTGGGCTAAAAAGTTATTGGTTTTAAATCTTTGCTGGATTTTTCATTTTCTCAGCCTAAAGTCCTTATTTTTCTCAGTGATTACTTCATCTTAACCTTGCAGGCATTTAATCGTCACAAAACCCTATGCAGCCAGCGCGCTATGATCGTCATCGGGCCTGTTTTGTAGATGGAGAAGCACTTGCCCAAGGTCACACCCACGTGGGGGGGTGGCAAACCCACAGTGCGCTTGGGGCCCAGCCTCTGCTTCCTCTGCCCGTCCAGCCCAGAGCCCCCAGTGACCCCCAGCAGGGCCAGGGGCCTCGCTCCCCTGGCTCCCTGCAGGCTGCTCGTGGGCCTCCCTGCCTTTTCAGAACTGCTTTTCCCAAAATCCTCACTCCTGGGGACTTGAGGGGCCATGGCTCCCCTTCCCCTGGGCCATCACTGACCCCTCTGCGCAAGCGCCACCCTGGATTTACTGAAGCACGTGGTTGCCTGGACTCTCGTGCCCCCCGGGCTTTCTCTAAGGACTTGCACGTTTTCAAATCTGTGGTCTCTGACACCCACGGCCGTTGAGTCAGGGCAGGTTATGCCAGGAACTTAGAGGGTCCTGGGCAGGAGGTCCCCCCGAGGCAGCCACCGTGCCGGTGACACCCCAGTCTGGCCTGATTCTGGAGTCCAGAGTGTTGGTGCGAGGGAGGACGGGCAGTGTCTGTGCCAGGCCGCTCTGACACACTGATTTGCTGGACAGACCAGCACTAAGAACAGAAATTAGTAGTTTAAAAAAGAAAGTAGATCTGTTAAAACAAGAGATGCCAAACAAAATAACAGATGCTCCGGGGAGCCATGTTTATACGGACTAAAACAGGCAGCAGAAACCTGTGCATTGTAAATCAGGGAAGCTGCCGCCTGGGGGCTGGATAGGGACTACAGGGAGGTGTGAGAGGATGTCTGGGGACCCGGCATGTCCTGTTCCTGATCCAGGTGCTGGTTACGTAGAAGTGTTTGGTTTATGAAAATCCCACATGCCATATGCTTATGATGTGTATATTTTTCTGTATATAATAATATCTCAATAAAAAAGTAAATGAACAAACAAAAACATAGGCATTCTCCTGCAGACAGAGGATATAGCTTGCCCAGGGCCTAGATGGGGTCTGGCCTACCAGCTAATTAATGCCAGTAAAAGGGCTCAGACCCACTATTCCCCCCAAGTCACTACCCTGGGCAATGCCCCCGGGCTGTTCCAGATTTTTAGGCAAAAGCCCATTTCAGTAAGTCACTCCACTGAGTCTCCCAGGCCTGACTAAGAGGCAGTGTGTCCTAGAGGTCTTGCCAAGGAGTCACCCATCCTGTGGATGCCTTACTCTGTGTTCTTGTTCATTCCCATTTTATTTTATTTTATTTTTTTAAACATCTGGGACACTGGGAGAACCCCTTTAATTTCTTTAACAGCTTTATGGAGATATAATTCACGTACCATACAGTTCACCCATTAACAGTGCAGAATGCAATGGTTTTCGATATAGTCACAGAGCTGGGCATCTATCACCACAATCAATTTTAGAACATCTTCATCACCCCAAAAAGAAACCCGGTACCCCTTAGCCATCACCCCTCCCCCAATCCCTCCACTCCTCCCAGGAACAGCTGTGTTTACCTGGACAATGGTTTGCTTATATCTTTTGGATGAAAACTGATCATGTTTTCCTCTATGTATCAGTCGCCAAAAAGTTCAAAGAGAAATTTGTGGCCCACCTTTGACAACTATGCAAGCCTCCATGTCTGATTTTATCTTATTTTCTTGCCCTTATTTTCCCTAATTTCCTAACTTATTTTTTGTTTTATTTTATCTTTGCATACATAACTTAAAAAAAAATCATGATTTGATTGAGTGGCATTGAATTTATTGACTAATTTATGGGAGAATTACCTTCCCATCCATGAGCATGGTATATCTTTTCATTTATCTAAGGGTTTAAAAAAAATTTATGTTCCTAAGTTAATTTTACAATGTTATCTATAAAGGTCTTGAGCAACTTTTAGTAAATTTATTCCAAAATACCTCATATTTTGTTGCGGGCTATTCACTAAGTGGTGCTAGGACAATTAACTGTCCATATGGAAAAAGAATAAAATTAGATTCCCACTTCCCACATACGCAAAAATCAGCTCTCGATGGATTAAAGAACTACATGTGAAAAGCAAAGCTGTAAAACTTTTAACAGAAAATGTAAAACTGGGAAATATATCAGATTGGAAAAACCCAAAACAATAGCGGCTTAAAGAAACTCTGTCTTACTTAGCATTATTTCTATCTCAGGTATAATCACTCTAGCGGCAGGCAAAAAAACCAAATGAAAACAAAACCAGAAAAATTGTCATTCCCAGTGATGTCGAGAATTAGGCTCTCTCTCGCTCTCTTATTCTCCCCACCCCCATCCTGCTCTCTCGCTCTTGCTCTCTCTCCCCACAGCCTATTTTTTTTTAATAGTGCAAACTTTATTCACAAACAAGACTCCATAAAGTTCAAAGCAGGCACAGCCCACGGCCTATTATTGGCTGTCCTCAGCATCAGTCTTGTGAGCTGGTATTCATTCCTGGGTGTCTCTCTCCCCAGCTAGAGCTGGGCTGCAAGAGAATGGGCACTGTCAGGTCTGTCTCCTCTGCCCCAGGGCCTGCCACCGTGCCCCACACATAGCAGATGTCCTGTAAAATACTAGCAAAGAGGAGGAGACATGAACCCGAGAAGCAAAATGACTTCAGATCCCCAAATGCCTTCTGGAGCACCAGCTACAGTAACCTCAACCCCATGCAAGGAAATCCTGGGATAGGAGTCGTGGGCCAAGAAGGGGATACCCCATAGTCCCTGCCCCCTAAGAGCGTCCAGCCCAGCTGAGTAAAGGGTGACCCATGACAATGCGCAGTGGCCGGGCACCATTGACGTGTCCAGCGCATGTGGAGTTGTTAAGGTCCTACCATGTGTTGGAGATGCAGGCATTTGGGGACGGACCGTCCTGTTTGTTCAGGTCCGTGTTAGGCCACACATTAGACGAGGAGGCAGGAAAGCCATCAAGGGAGACTCCGTTCCTGCTCTTGAAGCCACAGTCCAGGAGGGAGACCAGAGCATCCTGGCAAAAGAGGCCCACCTGAGATGTTTGGGTCAAGGTAGGCACAGCATGGACAGTGAGGGATGAAGCAGCTCAGAGAAGCAAGAGATCTGGGAAGACTTCCTGGAGGAGACAGACAGGTTGGTGCTGAGAGCTGGGGAACAGAGAGGAAGGGACTTCCTGGTGGCCCCAGCCCTCAGGGACCCAGACCCTGGCTCACCTCACTTTTCCTTTCCTTGTATTCCCGGCAGGGTCTGCTTTCCCAAATGTCTTGGGAGCTCACAGAGGACAGGTGACCCTGCTGTGTGGGATGTAGGGATCAGGTCAATTCTGCCATTAGAGCCCTGAATGACCTTGGACAAATCCATCCCTTTCTCTGGGTCTCAGTTTCCTCATCTGTGAATTGGGCTCTTCGTACCCATCACCCTCACATGTTTGCTCTGAGGAGAAGAAGACCATGTGCAGTTTCTAAGCTCCTTAGAGATCACACCACTCAGCCCTCTTACATCACAGATGGGGAAACTGAGACCCAGCGAGGCTGAGGGCCCACCCGAGAGCATTCAGTCAGGCTCGACAAGCACCTGCCTGTGACTGAGGGTTGAAAGGAGTGAAGCTGGGCTCCTCCCACAGTGGGGGGGTTCCCACTTGGAGAGGGGGTTTGCTGTCTTCTTTGGCACCTTGAAAATGTTAATTGGGGGAAATTATGCAAAGGAGCCCAGATTGGAGATGCTCATTTGAATCCCAACAGGGTGGCTACATTAAAAATAGCAGGAAGAAGGAGTTAAGTTTGGGGTTGGAGGGAGGCTGCCGGGCGCCCTACTCCTGGGCCCCTAGGGGGACACCAGGCCTCAGATCCTGAACTTGGATCCTATCTCTAATAGCCTGGGACCCCCACTGCTGTGCCCTCTAGTCCCTGGAGTACAATCTTTTCACATGCTGGATACTCAAGAGATTAATCTAAAAATCAGTCGCTCCTCTGTATATAACCTGCTAAGGCTCCCCATTGCCCTCAGGGTAAAGCCAGGCCTCTCAGTCTGGCACTCTAGGCCCGTCCTGTCTGGGCCCCCACCTCTCCCACCACATCCGCAGCCCCACCTGGTGCTCCAGCTGAGGGAACCTCCCTCGCGGTCACCCCAGCCACAGGGGTGACTCAGCCCTTGCAGGGCCACTCCTGCTGCCTGGAAGGGCAGCTCCCTCTTCCACCAGGAAGCTTCGACATCCTTCAAGTACCGGCTCAAAGGCACCTTCCGGTGCCTCCAGGCCAAGCTGGCTGTTTCCAGTTTTCTCTTTCTCCAGCACCTTCCAGAGACTCCTCCTGTCACACCTGCTCTTGGGATTGGTGTGTCCCCACGTCTGGCCGCCCTAGACTACGTGTTCCCTGAGGTTGGGGGCCGTGATTGGGTCATGATGTGGGCCTGACCCAGCTGAGAGCCTGCTCCTCAGTCCTGCGCAGAGAATGTGGGTGCATCGCCGCCAGTGGTCCCAGGACTGCCTCTCTGTGCCCCCGCCGTGCCCCCTCCCTGCGGAGATGGCTGCGCCAGGCCTTGGTGACTCTGGGCCCCCACCCTCTCCTCAGCTTGTCCTCAAGGGCAGTGGGGAGGTGGAGGGGAGCTGGAGGGAGGCTGGTTATTAATTAAAAAGCAAGTCATGTGCAGGTCCTGCCTTGTTCCAATACAAACGTCGAGGGTGTTAATTACCAGATCCGGCAATAGACCCGGTTAGGTTTACTCAGGCCCGGTAAGGCTCCTGGCGGTCGGAATATCAATGAGCCCCGGGCTGAGAGGGGCTGGGAGGCGCAGGGCACCTTGGGGAGGAAGACCACAACGAAATAACATTCGCCACCTGGTACCTCTCGTCCGCGCTCCCCGAGTGCCGGGCGGGGCCACACCCTGCCCGTCCATGGCTCACATCATCTCACGCCCCACAGCCCTGAAAGATGGGTGCTGTTTTTACCCCCACTTTGCAGCGGAGGACATTAGGGCACAGAGAGGTTTTGTAACTTCATGAGGTCACACACAGCTAGCGAGTGGCAGTGCTGAGACACCAGCTTGTGCTCTTAACCACAAGGAACACAGAAGGACCCAGATGAAGTGGGTGGGGGGGAGTCCTCGGCAGAAAGGGAGAGGGGAAGGGGCCCCAGATGGGCCAGGATTTGGGGTCCAAAGCCACCTGCCACTTCCTGCCTCCCCCCTGACCTGCCTCCACCTCCCTATGTCCACCCTTCCTCCCAGGACCCTCAGCAGCCCAGCTGGGCTGAACCAACCCAACACTTCTGTGTCAACCCTGGAAGGCGGTCTCAGCCCGGCACTAGTCCCCAGCGGAATTAAAATAGGCCTGACCTAAATACGAGCACAATGTCAGCACTGAAAACACGGCCGTGTCAGCACAAACCCCAGCCAGGGGGAGATAAACGCACTTCGGGATTGACACCCCCCACCCCAGGAAGGGGCCAGGCTGCCCCAGGCCCAGGGCCAGTGCCATCGATGTACATGACTATGAACACTGATCAGCCCCTCAAATGTCCCCAGTGTGTGCAAAGAGATGGACACGAGAGAAGGACACTGCTCTGTGGCCTGGCTGATGGTGAGGGAGTCAGGAGGGGGTTGGGCAGCCCTCAGCACCACTGCTGTCTCCCTGGGGAAACTGAGTCTCTGAGAGCAGAGGTGCCCACCCACAGTAGCATGGCTCTTGAGTGGCAGGAGCGGGGAGGCAGGGCTCTTGGTTTCGGGGCAGGAAGAGGAGCTGAGGGACAGAGAACAGGTTCCTGAAGCAGGAGCGTGGGCCGTGACCCAGGAGTTCTGCTCGTGGCAATGGCTTTGACTGGCTTTGGGGCGGGGGGATCCCAGGCCTGGGCCGGGCCCCTAAGGTCCAGGCAGACTCCCCTGCCTTGCACAGTGTGCACTAGTGATGCGCAAACTGTGCTCACCTTGGCAGGGATGGCGTCTTGGGCCCTACGGGGCTCCGTACCCAGCAGAAGTCCATGTTTGGTTAAATACTCTGCTGTTGCTGTCTTGAAATTAATAATTTCATTTTGAGTGTGCGTTTTGTAAGAGAAGCCCAGTGGCACGATGAACATGACCAGGGAGGAGCTGCTTGGGATGGGCAGGTCCCGGCTGCTCACGGCCACGTCGCCATGCAGCCTTGGCCTTGCCCCACGGGCACAGGGCAGGAGTGTTCAGAGGGGCTCAAAGCGGGACGAGGCCAGCATGTCACATCAAGGGGCCGTCAACAGCCTTGAAGGCTTTCCGTTCAGCCAGAACTTGCTTCCAAGGCAGAAAGAAAGCGGGGGCACCGCAGAACCCCGAAGGGCCAGGGGACCCTTTCACATCCTTTCTTACACATCACGGCACATATTGGCCAACCACGTCCCCTGAGTGTGGTGACACAGGAGGACGGGGGAAGACAGGACAACGCAGAGGCCTCTTCCTTACGCATCATAAGCCAAAGGTGGAGAGTCGTTGCATGTTTGCGTATCACGGAGCAAAATGAAAACAGCTGAGTTGGTTTTGTGCGTGTTTCCACCGCCGTGGCAAGAATGACGCGCGTTCTGTGCACACGAGGCACAACACGATCGTGTCGATTCAGCGGTTCTGCCCACGAGGGAGATGCTCTTCTAGCCACATTTAAAACTAGCATTGAACAGTATAAAGATGAACGGTGAAGAATGAAATGGTAAAATGCTAATAATTTAAGATTTTAGTGTTTCCTTACTAAGGATGACATTAGATAGCAAAGAGCAAATAAAAAAAAAACACCGTGATAAGTCGAGAGAGACTAAGGAAGAAAAGAAAAAGCTTTGTATTTTCATACCTTTAAGGACACATTTTTGTCTGCTTTTGGAACAATGTGCCCCACATTTTCATTCTACAATTATGTAGGTGGCTCTGGCCCTGGGTCCGAACCATTCGGAGCAGGAAGAGAGAAGCTTGTCTTCTGTGGTTTTCGTTTTTTCTTTATCCAGTTCTTGGCAAACCAGAAAGAGGAGGGGCCTCCTGCCCGCAGAGCCACCCTGTCCCGGGCTGTGTGGTGGAGAGGTGGTACATTTTCTGCCACATTCCTGGCAGGCTGGGATCCTGGGCACCGGGAGCCCAGACGTGTGGGCGGCAGGGCCAAGCTGGCTGAGGAGGGAAGGGCTCTGCCCTCTTTGCAGAGGAACCACGTTGTCCTGGCGCTGTTCCTGGCCTACGTGTCACCCCAGAGATGGGGCAACCATCCTCATCCACAGGATGAGAAACTGAGGCTGGGGAAGGGAAGGTGATGGGCAGCAAGTTCGGTGACTGTGTCAGATACACAGATACATATTGAGCCAGCAGACTGTACAGAAATGGGGCCCAGGCAAGGGTGACCCCAAAGCAGTGCTCTGCCTGGCGGTGGCCCAGTCAGGGAGCCCAGCTGGTCAACACCGAGCATTGTGAGGACCAGGGTGGCTGGGAGCCTGAGCCTGCAGAGCCTCTGGGCTTCTGAGAGGCCAGCCCAGGAAAGTGATCACTCCCTGGGTGGTGGCCCCAGTGCTGGTGAGTTGTCTGAACTAAGGAGGTGACCTCAGATTCATCCCCTGTCTCTGCATATCTCCAGGTGGCCCTAAACTGTGGTCCCCTTGAAGGCCTGTGTCAGGCCTAGGCCAGAGAGGAGGCCCCGATCCACCTTGACCGGAGCTGGCCCCAGGGGACTCAGGGCCAGGCCCCATGCTGGGTGCAGACGGGCCCTAGCTGGTGGGAACCTCTGGTCCCAAGGGAAAGGCAGATGGTTTCAAAGTGCCGTGGGCCCACGGAGGCCCAGACGGGAGCTGACCAGCCTGAGATCGGGGCTCCTTCCCTGAGGCAGGGATGTGCACTGAGCTCGAGAGGTGAACAGGGCAGGCACACGAGAGGGCAGTGAAGACTCTCACCCAGGTGGCCACCGTCCAGGAGCCTCGGAGCTCTCTGAGTGCCCAGCTGTCCCTGACACACGTGTTCTCCTGACGGCAGCCCCAGGAGCCCTCAGGGACTGCCCCAGGGCACACATGGAAGATCCTGCCTCGGGAACAAGAGGTCCCAGCACTCTAGGTGCAGACCTCCCGTCTCAGCCTGTCGGTGCTGCTGTAACAAAATACCTGAGACCAGGAAATTCATAAACAATAGAAATGTATTGTTTGCAGTTCTGGAGGCTGGGAAGTCCAAGATCAAGGCGCTGCAGGTTCAGTGTGGAGGGCTGGAGTCTCTGCTTCCCAGATGGTGCCTTGAACGTCGTGTCCCCACGTGGTGAAAGGGATGGAAGGGCAAGAGAAGAGCCTAAGCTAGTTCCCTCCAGCCCTGTATAAAGCACGACTAGTCCATTCGTGAAGGCAGAGCCCTTACGATTCAATCTCTTCCCAAAAAGGCCCCAAGTTTTAATACCACTATAATGGGGATAAAGTTTCAGTATGAATTTCGGAGGAAACACCACATTCAAACCACAGCAAGGCCCTAGACAGGCCCAACCACCCCTCTTTCAATCAACAAAAATCTATCTCACTTCCACAGGCAGTGTTCTGGGTGCAAAACATAGAGCAGAGAACCAGATGGACCAGAACCCCCTCGTGGGGACAGACAGCTGGAAGGGAGCAAGAGTTTGTCACAGGTGACAGGAAGCTCCAGGTCCAGCAGGGCTTCAAATGGAGTGGACCTGGACAGACTGCTTCCCAGAGCTGGATGTTGCTTTCAGGGGTCCTAAGTGGGAGACCGGATGTCCAGAGGCATTGAGGAGCACCCTAAGGAGGTCCCAGCAGGCAGGGGGCTGAGGCCCAGAGCAAACATCTGAACAAATTAGAGACTGTCTCTGCTCTGAGCACATGAGCTGACCTGCAGAGGCGGCCCCGGGGCCCCTGAGCCCTGGTGAGCTGAGTGTGGCCTGGACTTGAGTCTCCAGCTTGTCCCTACGACACAGCCTACCTAACCCCTGAGGCCCCAAGGCTGAGTCTAGACATCTGGTGCGTCTGTCCTCCCAGGCTCCTGGCCCGCTTTCCCCCAGGGTCCCTTAGGCTGCAGGGGGTTGGGGCTGGGGCCGCATGGTGTGTGTGGGGCCCTTACAGCTAATGCCCTGGAGCCTTATATGTGCCCAGCACAGTTCCAACCTGTTGGCACGCGGTAACTCCATTCCCATGGTACATTCCCTGGGGCCAGCAATCTCCTCAAACCCATGTGATCCGTAAGGACACTTATAGCCTGAGCAAGAGCGAGACCCTGTCTCTACTAAAAATAGAAAAACTAGCCGAGTGTGGTGGCTCGTGCTTGTAGTCCCAGCTACTTGGGAGACGGAGGCAGGAGGATCACTTGAGCCCAGGAGTTGGAGGTTGCTGTGAGCTAGGCTGATGCCACTGCACTGTAGCCTGGGCAACAGGGGGAGACCTTGTCTGGAAAAAAAGAAAGCTAGGAAGGAAGGAAGAAAGGAAGGAAGGAAAGAAGGAAAGGAAGGATACTTATGCACGGAGAGGTGAGATTATTTGCCCAAAGACACCAGCCAGCAAGGGGCAGAGCTGAGAGTCACACCACTAACCACTAGGCAAACAATCTCTTTATCTCTTGGTTCCCTTTCGTTTCAGCTTAGATGGCCCGGCCCCTTTCAGACTCCATTTAGGATGAAGCCAAGAAAAATTCATTAGGTTCGATGACTCCTCTCATTTGACAAAAGAAAAAACTGAGGCTCAGAGAGGGAAAGGGACTTGCCTGCAGTTGCACAGGCTCTGGAGTGGGGTGAACAGTCCCATTCTGTCGCTGGACACTTCCCTTCTGAGATCTCAAAGGGTCCTGGCCCTCAGTCTCAGGGGACGTGCCAGGGGCGGCCTTGGGGATTGGGCGGTTTGTGTCACGAGGCGGTGGGCGCTGACATCCACCTGTGGTTACAGCGATGTGGAGAGCAGACTGGGAGGGCGGGATCCTGGCTCCTTTTGTCCGTGTACTCCTCCCCCGTCGCCTCGGAAGCAAGAACACATGTCTGCCTTCCTCAGGGGCCTGAGCGGATGAGTCTACTTCATCTTCTACCTGGGTTGCCTCCGCCTGTCCTTTCCTAAGCAGCCCAGCCCTGAAGGTGCAGCTCGCGGCCAGCCAGCACCTTCCCTGACCGCTTCTCCTCCCTTCCTAAACTTCCAGATGGGCTGGTCTCAATGTGTCCTCTTGCTGTTGGAACCAAGGCCATCGTCTGTGACCTTGGTCCAGAGCAGCCTTTAAATCAACTTCAACGTAGGTTCACGTAAATTAACATTTCCATCTCGGATGCAACCTTGAGGCAGGGTTTGCAGGGTCTCATGACCACGTGGGCACTCCTGAGACCCCTTCCACAAAAAGCTTCCTTTTTCCTTTCCATGTGAGCTCAGGGTCCTGTGTGTGGCCAGACGCAGCAGCTCAGGGGGAGGGGAGGCTGCAGGGACACCTTCCAGGTCGTGGGAACAGGAGTGTTGTACCTCTTTTTAAAATTTTGTAAAGCTAGCTGGGTGTGGTGGTGTGCACCTGCAGTCCCAGCTACCTGGGAGGTGGGCGGGAGGATCGCTTGAGCCCAGGAGTTCAAATGTAGCCTGGGCGACATAGTGAGACCCCTGTCTCAAAATAAATAAATTAATTAAATAAAACATTTTTAAATGTATGTCCACCCTTTCAAGGTGCCGAGGTGGTTCCTCTGGGCTCCACCTGCTTCCTAGTTCCTGGAGGGTCCCCAGGTTGTGTCATGTCCCCAGGGCCAGGGTCACCTGGGAGGTTGCGGGGTGGGCTGCCACTGACTGAGGCAGGGAGCGCAGGCAGGGCAGGCCAGCCGGCCCCAAGCTCATGGGTCTCGGGTCCCACTGTTCAGGGCCCTGGAGGAGGGGGCAGGAAGGCCATCTGTGAGCTTTCCCAGGGCTCTGAGGAGTGTTGACCCCACTGCCTGGAAGTGCAGTGTGCCTGCATTCTCTGCTCATTTATTTATTTTCGGAGCAGGAAAGTGGATTTGAAACGCTCCTTCTGCATGTTTACCCCTGGGGGAACGTCGGGCTGATGAATAATGCAACACAGCAGGGACTGGGGGCCTCGTGGGCTCCATCCTGTCCCAGGAAGGCGCCAAGTCGCCACGCTGCAGACGGGCCCTGGACAGATCCCTGCCCTGCCACTTGCTGCTCTGTGAGTTTGGGCAAGTGTCTCTGAGCCTCAGTGTCCCTTGCTATGAGATGGGGTCATTGAGCCTCTGCTTGGGGTTCGCCACTCCCGGAGAGGCCCGTGGGGCGCTGGGCCTGTCCCCACAGCTGCCTCGCCCCTGCCTGGGCATCGCCGGTCTTTCTCCCAGAGCTCAGAGCCCACCAGCCTTCTCTAAACACGCGCTCAAGATCAGCACAGACAGAAGGTAACTCCAGGCTGCAGAGGCCCAGGCCGAGTGGAGCCGGGGTGGCTGAAGTGGGCTCTTCCTGTTCCTGTCCTCGGTGATCTTGGTGGGGCTCTCTTAAAGGGGCCATTTGAATGCCTGTTCCTACTCTGGGCCTCCGCTCTCCCTTCTGGGCAGAAAGGGGGGCCTCTGGATGCCAAAGGTGTCCCTTGTCCCACAGAGGCTATGCCTGGGACACTGTCCTGCCCCTCCCAAAGACCTCTCAGAATGCCCCAAGCTTGCAGTCAAACCCAGCTGGGGGTGCCCTCTGTTGGCGGGGTGACAGATGGCACGTCCCCACCCCCAGCAGGCTGCTAAGCGCTGGACCCGAAGCAGGGACATCTCAGGTTAGACACGGGAGGATGGATCGTGCTCAGATGGACCAGCCAGCAGTGGAGCAGCAGGTTCTCTGGAGCTGGGCTGGAGGGCTGGGGGGCTTGGCTGGGAGCGGGGGAGGGGCCACGGATCTCCGGGCAGCACCCCAACCCCTCCCTGCAGCGCTGGGAGGCAGTGACCTCACGCTACTCTCTATCATAATATTTACCAACAGCGCTGCAATTGAGCCAGGCAGCTCGGCAATTATAATCATGTTATCATTATTGCTGATAATTCTGATCATAAGCATAAATTAGACACAGGAGCAAGGCGCAGCGGGTAGAGCAGGAGGCAGGGACACCTCTGGGAGGGGGGAGGTGAGATGGGCCTCCCTTCCCCTCAGCCCCTCCCTCCCCTTCCTGTCTCTGGCCTCGTCCCCTCCTGAGACCTGGCACAGGGACATTGGTGACTCCAGGTGGGGTCTTCCCGCCAGGGTCCCGGGGCTGTCCTGGCCACCTTACACGGAGCCCCACTCCACCTCGCACGAACTATCACGGTGCGGTTATTACGGAGACGGCCGTTCCAAACTGATCTTTCGGTTACTCCGCAGCTGCAACCATGGAGACGGCCCCAGCTCAATTACATGCCTCTCTCTGTTCTTTCAAGATTCCAGCGGAGGAGAATCGGAGGAGAGCGTGGCACAGGCCGCGGGGGCAGAGATGCCGGAGACAGAGCACGGGCCTACGGAGATCCCCAGAGATAGAGAGATGGAAATGGGGGGACGGACTGAGACAGAGAGAGAAACACAGAGGCTCAGAGACACCCCGAGAGAGAGAGATGCAGAGACAGAGAGAGACGACAGATCCCAGATAGCTGGGAGAGATAAAGGCTCCGAGATAGGGACAGAGGAAGGACAGTTGCCTGAGACAGACACAGACGAGAGACTCAGGGAGAGAGATCTGGGCAGCCAGGCTCGGACCCAGAGAAAAGCAAAGAGAGGGACAGACAGAGGCCTGCCAGAGACAAGGACTAGGGACAGACCTCCCCCCCCATTTTGCTGGTGACAGCTACATAAAAGGACAAACAACCAACAGATGGAGAGAAAGAGAAAAATAGAGACCAACAAGTCACATTGGCCAGTGAGGCCCGTTTTCATTCACCCATTCATGCAGCAAATGTTTGCAGAGCCCTATTGTGTGCCACACTCAGCGCCCAGGGCCCCTTCATCGCTGCACACACCTCAACTGCTCCTAGGGGCAGGGACTGGTTCTATGTGACACCTGGCCCAGAAAGGGCGCTTCAGCGGAATGGCGTCTCAGGGCCAGTCTAGCCCAGCCAGATACCGGGCCTGGCTGCTGGTCTGGGCATCGGCAGCTGTGACAGAAGAGCTGGCACTGGAAGCCCAGTGGCGCAGGGGACATGGCCCCGATAGACATGGCTGTGGGCTGGTGCTGTGTCGCAGAGTGTGGTTAAACCACAGATGCCAGAGCTTGAATGGTCCTCTGAGAACATGAAGGCTGGTGAGCCCCAAACTTGAATGGATAGACACTCTCGTCTCCCTCATTGGGGATTAGCGGAGATGATACACGAAAGACATTTAGCACCGATAAATCAGAAGCATTCGCATTTCTGATGGTTGCTATGCAGAGTAGGGGACGGGGGGTGGCAGGTGAGGGGTGGGGAGCTCTCCAGGGGCCTCTCAGAGGAACCAGAGGATAAAGGGACCCAAGAGTGACCCCACTCACGCTTCTACCCGAGCAGTCCCACACTTATCTCTTGGGCGACTTGAGCTTCTATGCGAGAATTTATTGGAAAAGGGGTTTTGTGGCTTAAAAAGGGTCAGAAAATGATCCCCTTAGACCTGCACGGTCCACTGAGTGGCTGTTGAACTCATGAAATCTGTCTAGTCCAAACCAAGATGTGCTGTTAAGTGTGCACAAGACCCTGGTTTTCAAAGACTTAGTATAAAAAAAGAATGTAAAAGAGCTCAATTTTTAAACATTAATTATTAATAATAATTTTAAAATATTTCACATTGAAATGACAACAGTTTGGATATCTTGGGCTAAATAAAATGTCTTATTAAAATTAATGTCACCCGTTTCTTTCGACTTTTTTAATGCAGCTACTAGGAAATTTTAAGTTTCTGATGTGGCACGCATTTGTTTATTTCTCTGGGACAGTGCCGAGCTAGACCACGAACGGGGCCGAACCCCGGGACCTGGGAGGATGAGGCTTCAGAACTGCCCACATCCTAACGTGGTCCTCCCTGCTTCCAAGTGTCCCCATTCCAGCTTGCCAGGGTACCCGAAATCCCAGCACTAGAGTGTTATTTGGGGGGTTCTGGAAGCCTTGGAGGACTCTAAGAGATTGCTCTGGGGATCAGATACCCCAGTGAGGGAGGGGATTTCTGGTTTTAGCAGCCTGGAGGAGTCATGGGTACCAAGAACTGGGAGGACAGGGCCCAGGTAGGTGATGAGCATAGACACCTGCGGAGACAGCCCTTGCTGGGGTTGGAGATTTGGGTCACAGACACAAGGGGCCCAGCAAGCCTGTCACCTTCCCTCTATCCCTTGCCTGGTCCCTGTACCACCTGAGCACCCCGGCTGTTAGGCATAACATGTATTAATAACATCTAGGCTACAGACTGCATGTGTCCTTGCCTGACGTTTTATGGATCGTGCGCATGCCTTGGAAACACGTTCCCATACCTCCGATCTTACTTTCCCTTTGGCTTCCATCATGGGATAAGAGCTGTGTTCCTCTGAAGGGAAAGAGGAATAGTTGATTCCAGAAGACATTCAAGCCTCATTTTTAAAGGATGAATAGCAATTATCAGATAAAATAATAGTCCTGAAAATATAAGGAAAGCCATGGAGATGGCAGAAAGGAGTGGCAGGAAGTGGACCCAGATCCTGAGGTCCGACCTGCTTCCGCTCACTCCTGGGTTGCTGTGGACCTGCCTGCCCTTCGGGCACTGCAACTGCAGCACCTGTAAGATGAGGCTGCTGGGGCCAGGCGTGATGGCTCACACCTGTAATCCCAGGACTTTCAGAGGCCGAGGCGGGAGGATCGCTGGAGGCCAGGAGTTCGAGACCAGCCTGAGCAAGAGCTAGACCCCATCTCTACAAAAAAATAGAAACATTAGCCTCCACCTACAGGTGGGGAACAGCCACTGGCAAGAGCTGAGGGAGCCGTGGCTGCCCTTCTCAGAAGGAATTAAACTTGACAAAAATTTGAACGGTCATGACCTTGTCCTTAGAATCCCCACCTCCTCAGGAAGAGCAGTTCAGCCAGAGACTCTGAGTCTTAGTTACTAGATGAAACCAACAAATAAAACAATTGAGAACTGTCCTTTATCAAGAACCTACTATGTGTCAGGCGCCACGCTAAACATCTTCCCTCTATTATATGTCACTGAAGCCTCACAGCAACCTTACGAAGAAAGAACTGTCTTACCTTCATTCTACAGATGAGGAAGACGAAGCCCAGAGAGGCCAGCTGACTTGGCCTAAGACACACAGCACATGTGGAGCCAGGCATCATACCCAGATTGCATGTGGCTTGAGTGTGGCCTACACATGTCAGTGTTGTACCACACTGCCCCCTGGTCTTTGCTAGGGTGAGGCTGGCTGTTTGGGAGTTAGGAAGGCCACACCCACCCAGGGCACGCCACAGGCTGTTCTGCATTCTGCCTGCAGAGGGCAGTACCAAGGCTCCTCCAGGCCCTGGGGTCCAGGACTTGGGGTGGGAGAAGCACTCTGCCCAGAAACCAGCAGCTCAGCCAGATCAGCTTCCCCAAGCTGGGCCCACCGAGGCCATGGCTTACCCCTGACCCCTCCTGGGCTGGTGCAGATGTAATTGGGGACACCGTAGGTCAGTGGCAGGAGAAGGGCTTTAGAGACCCTAAATGCAACATGCCCAGCACCCAGTAGATGCTAAACAAGCAGGGGCCATCATCAGTACTGTCCACCACGGGGCCACACTGTGGTGGGCCGAGTGGCTGCAGGAAGGGAGAAGTGTAGACTCGAGAGAGGGGAACTGACTTGCCCAAGTTCACACGGGTGGTAAGAGGAAGAGCCAGGATTTGAAGCCACACAGTCAGGTGGCTTTCTGTCTTAGCCACGCTGCTGAGCCAGGGCCACCACACGGCACTGGGGCTGAGGGGCTGAGGGACCTACACAAGAGGGTGCCTCGAATGTCCCCAGGCCTCCTTAGGACAAGGGGGCAGCACAGAAAGGAGGGCCTCATTCTCCACCCCTGCTGCTCTGCCCAGCACCCACTGTGGGCAGCAGGGCCCCGTGGACACGGCCTGCTTCCTCATCTCAGGGCAGCCCTGGTCAGCCAAGTTTAACCTTCACCCAGTGCCTGGCGTGTGCCCAGCAGGGCCTGCAGGAAGACCTTGTGGGCTTTGCTAGGACCTGCTAGACTCGGTCCACCTTTGGCTCTCTCCTTCTGAGCCAGGAGCTCCCCGGGGTTGAGGCCTGCCTCGGGTGTGTCCCTCCGGGGCAGCCCAGCCTAGCAATGGGCTCAGGGCACCACGTGGCAAAGGACTGTGTTCCTTGCGCTGAATTAGGATTTATGGCTTTGGGGAGGACGGAAAGTGTGCTCCCTGATTCAGTAGGGCGCCGGTGGTATGGTGTTGGGGGGCCAGGGGTAAAAGCCTGGGTCTGGGAACCAGGAGGGCTGGGCAGGCAGGATAGGCCCTGGAAGCCAACTGGATCTGCTGCGACCTTGGGCTTGTCACTGCCTTCCCGCACATCCCCGGGGACAAAGGCTGAAAGCGGCACCTGGGCCAAACCCTCGGAACGAACGTGAGGGCCACCGCTCCCTCCCCTGGGAATGCCCCCGCACCCCCTCCCCGCGCCCGCTGGGTGACCTTGACCCTTCGCCCCCAGCCCCGCGCCCCGCTCTCCCGCAGCCGCCCCGCCAGGACTCTCTAATCCGGCGCCGGGGAGGCCGAGGGCGCCGCCGCCCCAGTCGCAGGCCGGGGGGCCGGGGGCGCGGCGCGCTCCCCCCGCGGTGCCCAGGCCGGGGCGCGGGGCGCGGGGCGGGCTAATCCCGTATGTAAATGGCAGCCAATGGAGGGTGGTGTTGCGCGGGGCTGGGATTAGGGCCGGGGCGAATGGCTGGCAATCTTACTGGGATTACAGAACAAAGAGCCTCCCTGCGCTCCCGCTCTCGGCTCCGCTCCCCGCGCCGCCCCGCCCTCCGCCGCAGCCCGCGCCGGGGGTGGGGGCCGCCGCGCGCCAGCCCCCCGGCCGGCCGACCCCCCCGCCCCCTCCCCGCCGCTCCCTCCCCGCCCCGCCGCGCCGCCGTCCTCGCCGCCTGCCTCTCCTTCCCCCATTCTCCCGGATTAATTAAGGAGGCAGCGGCAGGAGGCTGAGTCCTGGCCGCGGGCCGGGGCCGGGGCGCCGCTGGCAGGAGCGCTTGGGGATCCTCCAAGGTAGGAGAAACTTTTGCGGGGGGCGGGCGCCGAGGCCCTGCTCCCCTTCTCCCCCCAACCCCCCCGCTCCGGGGGGCCCCCGCCCCTCCCCCTCAAGGTGTTACCGGATCTGAGTCCGGCTTTTGGGTGCACGGGGAGGCACGTGACTGGGATTATAATTCGGGCCGGGGGAGGGGAGGGACGGCGGCCCCCAACCTGCCGGGAGGGGGTGGGAGCCGGGAGCTGTCACCCCCGGCCCTTCCCGAGGTGGGGGGCGTCCCGGGCCGGCGCCTGCAGGCTGCTGCAGTTGGCGAATGAGGTCAGTCGTGCTGCCCGTGGCGGCGGGCGCCAGTGCGGGAGCAGAGGGGGCTGGGAAGGCCGAGGCCCCCGCCCCCCCCTCACCTCCGCCCTCCCGGGCTGGGCCGGCCCCTTGCCTGCGCCCCGCACTCACCGGCTGAGTCGTACCCCGAGAGCACTGCCCCAGCACAGTGGTTTCTGCTGGGGTCCTCAGGGAGGGAGCTGGCCTGAGTGGTGGCAGCTGAACCCTGGGGTTGGGGGTGGGGGACAAAGGGTTCAGAGCAGCAAGTTGGGGGTGTCCGGTCTGTGGGTGGTCTCTGAATTCCTTCAGATGGGCAGAGAGGAGAGGAGGAGGGCCCACCCCCCCATCCTAAGTCCCTGGGAATGATGGCCTTGAGACCCGGCCCGCAGCCAGGAAGAGGGGACCATGCCCTGGCTTGGGCCCAGGGCAGGGGAGTCTGTGCAGCTGAGAGTTCTGCCCTTCTGACAGTGCTGGAGAGGGCTTGAGCTCTGGCGTCTGGCCTGGTGACCCTCCCTCCCAGGACCAGACTTGCAGTGGGAGGCTCCTGCGTCCCCATCACCGCTGAAGTGAGGGTGCTCAGCTTGTAGGAGTCTCCCTGAAGGGCACGTCGGGGGAGTGCTGGCTCTTGGACGGAGTGGGAACAGTGATGTGGGGCTGCCCCAGGATGGGCCTGGCTGGCGTGGGTGGAGGGCAGGCCCTGACAGCCTTCAGAGGAGTGGGCATTTGCAGGGGCTTCTCTTCCTGCTGGAAGTACAGGGGAGGGGTGTCCAGAAGCTTACCGTGGTCCCCTGTGGCCATCATCTGCCTCTGCCTCTGTGTGTTTGGTTGTCCTGTGGCCAGGGCTGTTCACTCCTTGGCACTGGCCTGGGGACTTGCCTGGGGCCTTGGGACTTGGGAGGTGCCTCGGAGCAGCCCATTTATTTCAGCAGCGTCATTCCAAAGGGAAAGGGCACTGGCATCGATTATTTATTCGGAACAGGAGGAGGTGGGAGGCTGGTGGCTGCTGGCAGGGAGGGACTGGGCGCGAGGATGGAGGGGGGCAGGTGGCCATCACAAGCCACCTATTGGGGCCCCGGAGGGTGTGAGGTAGACCCTGACCTCTTCTGAACAGGCACCTGCAGACGAGGGGTCAGGCCTGACCCCCACTTGCTTGTGTGTTGTGGCAGGCTCAAGTCCACACCCCATTCTGTAGCCTGCTGTGAGGATGACCTAGAAATTGGCAGTTCTGACTGAGAGGGTCCCAGAGGACCCCGGCGGAGGAAATGAAGAAGGGTCAGCGTTCCGTAGACGCTTGATATGTGGGGGAACTTAGGGCCGAGGGGTGCAAAACTGGGTCTTGAAGACAGCATCGTAAAGGGCATGCTTAACCTACTTAAGAGAACTCTTGGAGAAGGGTCATTTATTTGCAATGTGCTAATCACAAGCAATTTTTATCTGTTCATTTAAGGCGGCCTCCCAGGAGCCGGGCCAGCCTTCTGACGAGGTGGTAGTCGGTACTGCTCCGTGCTTGGAAACGGTCTGAAAGGCAGACGTAACGTGGGGGTCTTGAAGGTGGCTGTTCTTGCAGCTTCCCTGACTCCAGAGACCAGGGTGTCCCCGGTTTGGTCATGACTCGGTTGTCGGAGACCCTGGCTTAGGAACTCAGGTTGATGGCCTGGGACACTCATGTCCTAAGCATGACCTTGGAACCACAGACCGCAGCTCCCAGAACATTCTCATTCCAGGTCTGGTCTCTCCCATATGCCCACCCACTGCTTCCTTGGCCCACTCGCTGGATCCTGTAATCTTGCCATTTTCCTGAATGGCCTGACTTCCTCCCACCCCTGGCCTCTGCATACGTTGTTCCTCTTACCTCGAAGGTTCTCCCCACCTTTCCCCTCAGGGGGCTGGGGGGCTTCCTTCAATGGCCCTGCCTGCCTAGGGTGGGGGTCGTAGACTCTGCCTCTCTCCTCCTTCAGTACTTGGTTTAGCTATTGTGTCCTCGGGCTGGAGCCTTCCTTGTCCCCAGGGCTGGCCAAAGTGCTACTTCTATGTCCCCAGGACATCCTGTCCTTCCTCTGTCTCAGCATGGCTCTCACTCAGATATTCACGTCTGACTCCCCAGTGGTGCTAGGGACAGGCAGGGATGAGGCCTGCTTCCCAGATGCTTGTTGAATGACTACTTGTGTGAGTGAATGAATGAAATCCTGCTACTGAGCCTTGGCCCAAATTACTAAGCAATTACTCTCTCCTGTTCCTAAATTCTCATCTCTGGGGCAAGTTCCCACTTGGTAGGAGTCCCAGGGTCTCGCCCTGAGTTTCCTGGGGCCCACTCTGTCCCCGTGACCGCAGACTGTGTCTTTCCCCAAACCTAAGCCTGCGGCTTTGCTCCCAAATGCCATCCTGCCTTTCCCTCAGTTCCCTGGCTCTGTTTGTGGGCATCTGTCTCTTACATGCCTGGCAGCCAGGGACACGGCCGGGTTCTTAGGGACAAGCCAGAAGTGTGTGCCCAGCTCCATGGGCCCTGCAGAGGCCTTGGGGGCAGCCGGGGAACAAGGCCTGCCGGGTTAATTCACAAACACCAGGGAGCAGAGGGGGACCTGGGCCCAAGGGCTTGGGACACAGGCTGGGGTCAGGTTTGACTGAGGGGCTTCCAGGAGAGTGTGGGACCTGTGGGACAGGGCCTCAGGGAGACTGGAAGGGGATTCCCGGCAGGAATTCACAGCAGAGGTGGAGTGGGGTGGGGGATGGTTTTCTGGAGGAAACAGACAAACCTGGCCTGAAGACGCTGGGAAGTGACAGGTGGTTGTTGCTGGGGAGGTAACAGGGGCTTCTGGGTGTGGGTCTTGGGGGCTCCAGGTGGGTGGGAGGGGACAGCCCAGGCCCCACACTCCGGAAGGGAAGCAGGACCCCACTGCTTTCTTGGCCTACTTTGGAGGTTCTAAGCCCAGGAGTCACCAGTGTGACAGAGAGGCTCTTGGCCTGTAGGGGTTTGGGGGGCAGAGAACCGTGCAGTTGCCCCTGCACCCACCCTAGTTTGACATCTCTGTCCTGCTGCCTTCCTGCAGAACGTATCCTCAGTCCCACGCCCGCCTCTCTGGGCCGATTTGCTCTTAGGTTTGTGGCTTCGCGAGTGTGGAGGCTGAGCAGGGTGAGGCCTGGGCTCCTGCTCAGGGATGTCTGGCTGGGACCATTTGTGATCCTGCTGCTCCCGGGGCGTGGCGGGTGGGAGGAGGACACTCGGTCATTTCAGACGCAGTGCAATGGGTCACCGTTGATGACAGCGAGGGCTGCAGAGCCCTGTGCAGTTGGAGCCGAGTTAGGTTTCCGAGCGAGCTGAGTGAGGCTCTACTTACCCTGCACGGGCTTGGAGTGACCGAGGGGGTGTCTCGGGCAGCGAGCAGAACTCTCATTGCAAACACCCTTCCTCTTGGCCCTGAGCTGGGCCTGGCTGACCCGGAGCTATTTGTGTGCCCACCTGTCTCCCTCCTTCAGGACCACCTGCTCTGGGTTGCCGGATTTAGCAAATGAAAAATAAGGCCGGCCGGTTAAGTGTGGATTTGAGATGGGCAGCACCTAGTGCGGTGTTTGGGATGTACTGTGGAAACTTACCCGTCATTGGTCTGTAGTTCAGACCGAGCTGGGGGTCTTGCATTTTATCTGGCAGCCCCACGGCTGCTGCTTCTGGGGTGGTGAAGCTGCTGGGGGCTGAGGGGGGCTCGAAGGTGGCTGACCCTGGAGTTGGGGTCAGGGCTCGAGGGAGGCTCGGGTGGTCTGGAGCGAGGTTGGGTCAGGCAGAGCTGATGTCTGGTCCTCGTGACGTCCCTGGTCAGCTTTCTCCAGTCTGTGGCCCGAGGGTCCGGATCTCCTGATAGCCTGGGTGGTGTGAAGAGTGTAGTTGGGGTGGTCTTGGGGCACTTAGGGACCCCCAGTCTGGGAAGCTGTTGTCTTCAGGGTCTTCTGGCCAAGGTGGTCTCCACGGTGTATTCAGAGATGCTGGGAAGAGGGGGGGACTTGCTGGAAACACCCCGTTAGACACTGAATGAGGATTTTCATAGGATTTGCAAAGCCGGCCCGAGCTCTGGGAGACAGTGTCTCTGATGGCCCCCTTTCAGGGCTGGGAGATGCTGCCTCTGGGGTGCTCACTGGCTTGAGGGGCTGCCCCCTGGGTGGACGAGAGGTGAGTATGGTACGGTGGGTGCCAGGAATTGCCTGCGCCCCTGCCTGCGTCTGTGCCGTGGCCCCTGGAGTGGGGGTGGCTGGGAGGTGAGGGGTGGGGTCCTGTGGTGCCTGTTCCCGCTCCTCATCCGGGCAGCTGGCTCGAATGTGGAACGGAGACGGTTCTCCCCGGCCTGCCTGGGCCCTGGGCGGCAGGTGGGGGTTCCACAGCATGGGTCTGTGGGACACCCTGGGTGCAGGTCTGGAGTGGGGGCAGGGTGGGAGGCCACAGGTGAGGGCCCCGCTGGGGTCCTGGGCAGCTTGAGGATGCTGAGTGAGGCACGTGGATGGGAGGGAGGTGAGCTGGGGGCCTGGGGTCTTTTTCCTCCCATGCCCCATGGCTGGGGGAGACCCTCCGGGCTGCTTCTATCCCAGCGGGTTGGCCAAGGATAGGCCTGTTTGCTGGTTGGGGTCTGGGGGGTCTCAAGGTACATTTTCTGGCTACTGCAGAGCCACTGTAGGAGGGAGCTGCATCTGTCTGTCCGTCCGTCTTTCTCTCCACCAGCCAGTGAACAGCTTGCAGGCACTGGGTCTGAAGAGGTCTCCTTAGGTCCTGGGCTGCACGCAGGAGGGGCTCACTGTGTTCCTTGATGAATGTTATCGAGCTACAAGGGCTGTGCAGCCAGGTGCCCACATCGTGGGGGCCGCACGAGGAACGTGCCCAGGGCACACCTTCGTGTCATCTAGCCCTGCGATCCCCAACCCCCAGGCTGTGGACTAGTACCAGTCCGCGGCCTGTTAGGGGCTGGGCCACAGAGCTCTATTGTCCCCCTGCTCCCCTCTGCGGAAATATTGCCTTCCATGAAGCTGGTCCCTGGTACCAGAGAGGTTGGGGATTGCTGGTCTAACCCATGAAGACATAGAACAATCCCGTTGCCCCCAGAGTTCCTTCGAGCCCATTTGTGTTCTGTCCCTTGCCCTAGCCCCCACTGATCTGTTCTCGCCAGGTTTGCATTTCCAGAGTGTCACGTAAATGCACGCATACAGCAGGCAGTCTGGCTTCTTCGCTTGACACGACGCGTCTCTCCGTGTTGCCGGGTGCCCGGGGAGCTGGTGCCGTTTGGTTGCTGAGTAGTGTCCCATTGTGCGGATATGCCGCCTGTGTCCGGCCTCTTTCCTCTTGGTGCACATCCAGGGAACCAGCTTGCAAGCCCTGCACCAACTCGGGGCCACCCACAGGAAGGGTGCCTTTTGTTAATTTCACAAAGGCACCATCTAGCTGGCAGGGGCCCTACAGCCTGCACCCCATCCCTGCACCCGGCCCCCACCACCGAGAGCTGACTCTGAGCCAGGAGAGCTGCACGGCTCTGTCCTCAGAGCTGGAATTTCATCCCCCGTTTCTGGTGACTCGTACAGTGAGCCCCACGATGAAATTACACCTGCCTGCCGCTGCCCTCGGGGCCTCTGGCCCCAGCGATCCTCCCGCCATCCAGGTGGGCTCTGGGACAGTTGAGGCAGTGAGGCCAGGACAGCTGGGGGTTGAGAGCAGTATCAGGGAGAGAAGCTGTCTGTGCCCTGGCGTGTCTTGCCTGCCTCTTGTGTGCCCCGTCCCCTGGGGAGCTGGGGGGTCCCTGGTCTCTGGTCTCCACTCCTACGGCTGTGTAGCTTGGGGTAGAAAGTCCATGTTTTCCTGAAATAAGGGCAGAACTTCTTCTGGGGGTAGGGAAGGAGGAAATGAGGCTGCTGTTGTAGTCAGGACCATGATTTAGGGTCAGACACAACAGGGCTGCATAGCCGTGGACGAGTGATGTCACATCTCCAGGCTTTGGTTTGTTCATCTTTAAACAGAAGACCAGAGCATTTGGTTTTAGGGCCACTGAGGAAACTCAGCTGGAGTAGCACAAGCCCGTGGATTTCTGCAGAGCCCGGGAGGCCTTGGTACCAGCTGCCAGGTCCCCTTAGGCCGGAGGAGGACCAATTTTATCGGAGTTATCTGTCAGGGCTTTCAATAAAATTCTGGTTGACAAAACATTTGGGATCCACTGCTGCCTATGGCCGGCCTTGGGTGAACAGTAGCCGTTGTCACACACGTTTGTGTGACTAGCACTGAGATTACGGTTGGTTACAGAAGCTTCTGGTCAGGCCGATTCCAGCCCACCACTTTCCCACTGCTTGTGACTTGGATGGTCACCGAATCGGCTGAGCTCTGGTTTGACCATCTAGAAAGTGGAGGCAGCGGCCAGCACCTTGCCGGGTTGCGGGTGGGCTTTGTGAGTGGAGCAGGGAGTTGTCAGTTTCCTGTTGGCAAACCCGTGGGTTTCCCAAGGCTCCGGGCTTCTAAAGAAAACGAAGCTCCCTGGGTGATACGTGGTCTGTGTGTGTCTTGAGAGATTTGGGGGTTTTTTTCCTCGCGATTTGTGAGGTTGTTGTAGCCTTTCCCCGATGAGTTGGGTCACCTCCGGCATGTCGCCCCCACGCCCACTGTTGCCTCTCAGCCCTACTGTGTCTCCTGGAGTCCTCGAGGCTGGACCCCTCGGTCCGACCCTGGGGCCAGCACTCGGCGGAAGCCTGTGAGAGGCTTGCCCTGTGTAGGCACAGGCTAGACCTGTGCAGAAGGGCCCTTGGGTGTTCTTGGGTGGCTCCCTGGAGCAGGCAGGACCCCTGCCCACCCACCCAGCTACAGGGTGGTCCTGGCAGCTCCAAGGGGGTCTTGTGACTGGGCCAGTCTAGTGTGTGTCTCATGTTTATCCAGGAGCTGGTTTTTCAGGTGTGGCAGCTTCTAGAGCGAGGCCCAGGCTGGGAGAGGTAGGGCCTTGGGAAGGAGGTAGTTCCCTGCTCCCTGTGTGCACCTCGGCTCCCAGCCGTGGGCGCAGCCTTCTGCGCAGGTGGGCCAACCACATCCTCCCTCTCTGAGCCTGCTCCACTGACTGCCTGTCCTGGGCCAGCCTCCCCCGCACGAGGTGCTCTGTTCTCACCACATCCAAGGGAGAGATGCTCTTGGTGGCCTTGGGTCAGAGACCAGTGTCCCACCTTCACGAGGCTCCTTCGGCTCCTTCCCCCCTTGGCAGCAGGGTGCAGTGGAGCCGTCGGGGCCACTGAGGCCAGACAGACCTGAGTTCAAATCCCAGCTTGACCACTGACCTGCTGTGTGGCCTCAGGCAAGTGATTTCCCCTCTCTGAGCCTCATCTGAGCAAACGAGGCTAGTTTTCCTGTCCAGTTTGGAGGGTTCTTGGGGGAGATTGGTGGATACAGTTGGGGGAAACTGGCCATCATCCTGATTAAACATTTTTTCAATTTGTCGCATGATGTCCCCAAAAGCCGGCCCCACAGGAGCCCCACTCCCGCCCCCAGAGGACCGGACGCCGTCATTCCAGCTCCACTCTTGCCTTCTGCCCCTCTGGGACGCACTCCCTCTGCCCAGGGAGCGTGGGGCATGGCACGCCTTAGCATCTGCTTCCGCAAGCTTGGAGAACACCACGGGTAGGGCTGGGTAGCCCTCTTGGCCTGTCCGCCCCTCGGGATGTGGTCATCGCCATAGCACGCGCTTGTCGGATGCCAGGTCCTGCCCTGGCGCTGGGGCTACCCCCCGGGACAAGCGCACTCCCAGGCGCAGCCGAGGGAAGCCCGCAGGAGAGGTGGATTCGGAAGGAGGATTAGGCGGGGGTGGACGTTCTAGGGACGCACAGGGCAGAGATGGGACGTGAGGGTTGGGATGCCGTGTGGGGTCCAGGAGAGAACCTTTATCTGATCGCCTCACTCCAGGCGGCTCAGGGCTTCCTGGTGCTCCTGGGAGAGACCACAGGCCAGGCGTCACCAGGCCCTGCCTGTTCTGTGCCAGCTACAAGGAGTTTCCCTCAGGTTCTAGAACATGCCGTGCTCCATCTTGCTTCCCCAGTATGCTCTTGCTTCTCCCTACAGCGTGCGTAATGCTCCCTGTCCGGGCGGATTCCTGCTTGCGGGACTCAGCTTGGGAGTCACTTGCGGCTGGAAACTTCCCTGGCCCCGTCCACCCCAGATCTGTGCGAGCTGCCCTCCCCTGAGCCTGCACCGTGTCCCCGTAGCCCACGTCGCAGACAGCCCTTGTGCTTGTCCTTCTCCTTCACAGAGTGTCACCTTGGGGTTAGGGGTGCATCGGGTACAGGTAATGGCAAACCTGACCGTTAAATATAGTAAATATGTAAATATTAAACGTGGCAGAGTTGAGACGTTCAACCTGGTGGAGACTCAAGCAAAGCGGGGTTTGTTCTTTCCTGCCAAGAAAAAGCCCGCAGGTAGGTGGCCGGCGGCTGGGGCGGCGGCTCAGTGGTACCTTGGCGGGCTCAGCAGTGTCTCCAGGGACTTGGTCCTCTTCCTCCCTAGTGTGTTGGATTTCTTTTGTTTTTTTAGTTTAGTTTAAAATCATTTAGGTTTGTAATTCAGTGTTTTTTCGTATACCCACCAAATCGTGGCGTGTTCGTCACTGTCTAATTTCAGAGCGTTTTCATCATCCTGCGAATCTCCACCCATTAAGCAGTCACTCCCGTGCCCTCCTCTCTCCAGCCCTGGCAGCCGCTAATTTATTTTCTGTCCCTATAGATTTGCTTCTTCTGGGCATTTCATGTAAATGGAATCATGTAACATGTGGCCTTTGTGTCTGGCTTCTTTCAATTAGCATAATGTTTTCAGGGTTCATCCACATGGTAGCGTGAATCAGAATTTCATTCTTTTTTATGGCCGGGCAATATTCCACTTAATGGCTATACCATGTTCTGTTTATTTGTTCATCAATTAATGCACATTTGGGCTGTATCTGCTTTTGGGCCATTATGCATAATGCTACTGTGAGTATTCGTGTACGGGGTTTTGTGTGGATGTACGTGGTCAGTCTTCTTGGTGAAATACCTAGGAGTAGAATTGCTGGGTTATATGGTAATTCTCTGTGTAACATTTTGAAGAACTGCCAGTCTGTTTTCCATAGTGGCTGCACCATTTTACATCCCCACTGGCAAGCTATGAAGGTTCCAGTTTCTCTACATCCTTGCCAGCACTAGTTATTGTCTATCTTTTTCCATTATAGCCATCCTAATAGCTATGAAGTACTCATTGTGGTTTTGATTTAGCGTGTTGGATTTTGTTCATAAAAATGCTTGTGCCTCATGGTCTCAAGGTAGCTACATCCCCTCCAGCCCTCACACCCATGGTCCAGATGGAGATAAGTTGTTAGAGTGGAATTGTTGTCCTTATCGACTTCTCTAGTATTGCATAGTTTAGACCTAGGTCCCATGGTGTCCTCTAGCTGCCAGGGAGCCAGGAAGACAAAGGAGTCAGCCTCCCAGCCTGATGGGGGAAGAAAGGGGTTTGGGATGGTAGTGGGTAGGCTGACCCCTAGTCTTTGGAGGGATTGTGGAGCCCACCAGGAGTCCTCAGACTGTGGATGAGGACTGAGATTGTGGATAAATCTGAGCTCTGCCCCATGCCCGGGGGCCTAGGGGACCCCACCTGTGGGGGCAGTGTCAGTCACCTCCCACGCCCACCCAGCTTACCTCCTTTCTGTTCAGCCCATGAAGCCTGCAGCCCAGGGACCACTTACTCCCACCTTGAGGCCTTAGTCCCCGACACCTCCTGACCCAGAACGAGCTATGGGCGTCTCACCTTCGCAAGCCGGCCTGGGCTGGAACTCTTGTACCCAGCCGGCGGGAGTGTGAAATGATACGGCCATTTTTGGAAACAGTTTGGCAATTGTTTATTTATTTCTTAGTATTCTTTATTAAGATCTTACAGCGTAAAATTCACCATGTTAAAGTATACTACTCAGTGGCTTCTGGTATCTTCACAAAGTTGCTCGACCATCACCACCACCTAATTCCAAACCATTTTCATCACCCTGGAAAGGAGCCCCGTGCCCCATTAGTCGTCTCTCCGTGTCCCCTCCCCTCCCCCAGCCCCTGGCAACTACTAATTGCTGTCTTTACGGATTTTTGGCAGCTTTCTATAAAGTGAAGCCAACACTTACCATATGACCTAGCAATCCCATTCCTAGGTATTTACCCAGCAGAAATGAAAGGTTCACATAAAAACCTAAAGAGAAATACCTACGGTGGCTTTATTCATAATCCCCTGAAACTGGAAACAGTCCAGATGTGCACCTGGCGATGAGATGAACAAACCGGTACCTCCACGTCAAGGAATACTGGTCAGCAGTGAAAAGTGACAAACTCTTGGTGCACCACCACCATGGGAGAATCTCAGAAGCATATGCTGGCTGGACACAGTGGCTCACGCCTGTGATCCTGGCACTTTGGGAGGCCGAGGTGGGAGGATCACTTGAGGCCAGGAGTTCAAGACAGGACCAGCCTGGGCAACATAGCACATCCCATGTCTATGAAAGAATTAGATGGGTGTGGTGTGCACCTGCGTCCAACCACTTGGGAGGCCGAGGCGGGAGGATTGCTTGAGCCCAGGAATTCAAGGCTGCAGTGAGCTGTGATTGTGCCACTGCACTCCAGCCTGGGGGACAGAGTGAGACCCTGTCTCAAAAAAGGAAAAGCATATGCTAAGTGAAGGAAGCAGACTCTGAAGGCTGCATCCCATATGGTTCCATTTATGTGACATTCTGGAAAACGCAAAACTCAGAACAGCAGATCAAGGCTTGCCTGGGAGTTGGGGTGGCTGGGGGTTGACCAGGGGCACCAGGGAGTTTCTGGAGTGGTGAACTGGTCTGCGTTTTGATCATGGTGGCAGTTACATGACTGTATGCTTTGTCAAAACTCATAGAAATAAATCCCCAAAAGAATGAGTTTTACTGTGTATATATTACACCCCAATTTAAAAACCAGCCTGGACTTGGAACCAGCCTCTCCAGAGTTAACCCTGTTTGGGGTTAATCATTCCATTTGTTCTAGTTGGTGCTGCCTTTCCTTCTACCTGTCGCTGCTGAGTTTGGGTCTGTCTGTCCGGCTG
Organism: Avahi laniger; assembly: GCA_963575035.1. NCBI lineage: Eukaryota > Metazoa > Chordata > Mammalia > Primates > Indriidae > Avahi > Avahi laniger. The sequence continues at coordinate 18,756 of CAUYSK010036830.1, read as the reverse complement.
GCTAACGTGACGTGCCTGGGCTTCAGTGGGGACCCCTCCTCTTCCCTTCCTTGGGCCTCCTGCCCCTGCCCTGTTCCTGAGCTTCCCTGATGGGGTGAACCATGAAGTGTTAGAGCTGGAGGCCTCTTCTCCTTTTCAGATGTGGAAACTGAGTCCATGGGGCTGGAAGTCACTTGACTAAGGTTCCAGAGTTAGGAGAATCGAGATGCGAAGCCACGTCTGTGACTCTTGGTCTGGGCTCCTTGCCCTCCGGCCGGTGTCCCGTGATCCTCCCTTGTGTCCTGCTCCTGGATCAGGAGTCTGGGCAGCCCGTGGGGGGAGGGCGCATCCAGCCTCCTGGGGCAGGCTTCGGAGCAGCCCCTCGTGGACGGGGCAGGGGGGCGTAGGGAAGTGAGAGTGGCCGAGGCATCCAGAACACCCCGGAGGAGGACAGTAGAGTCCACAATGGAGGCTGCCCCGTGGCTGTTATGGTGAGGTGTGAGCATGGTCAGTGGCCCCAGGGGACAGACAGGGGAAGGAGGGCACTGATGTCTGCTCTTTGGAGCCCCCGTGTCACCCAGAGTAACCCCCAAGCCTCCTAACGCGTCCAGGGAAATCCCAGCAGACGCGGTCCTCGGGGTGGGGCTGATAACCTGGAAGAGCTTCCTGCAGGAGGGACCCCAGGAGACCCTGGGGGCAGGGAGGTATCTTGGGCGGTGTCCCCTCCCGGGAGGGGTGAACCCAGTCTCGGTGCCGGAGCCCCCAGGTTTATTCCGGTGTTGGTGCCGTGTCACTGCCTGCGCAGACTGAGTCTCTTGGGGCTGCCGAGCTCCTGAGTCTTTGTGAGCATTGAGGTGGGGGTGGCTCGTTGCTGCTCTGGTTTCCTCGGCTCAGGGTCCCCTGCTGCAGACCAGGGGGTGGACTGAGCGACCAGAGCCTGGGGTCCAGTTCCAGGAATTCTCCTGTGCTGTCACCGTGACCCACTCAACATCCCAGAAAGCCCAGGACCTTGGCAGCACAGGATGCTGCCCTGGGGCCACTGCCCTGCTTATGGCTCAGAAAATGACGCCTTCATGCCTCTGGAGTCCCTTCTGGTTTTCAGGGCCCCCGATGCCTCCAGGAAGCCCGATTCGGGCTTCACCTAGAGGAGAGGGCCCTCGCCCTCCACCAGGGAGGCAAAAAAGACGTGTTTGGAATAATGAGCCTGTTGGGAGAGCCACTCAGCCATGCTGCGGATATTTGTGTGTGAGTCTGGACAGTGGGGCTGGCAGTGAGCCGTGCCTGGGGGCTGCTCAGGGGACATCGTCTGGAGGTGGGGGTCGGGTGCACGTTTGCTCTGGATCCCAGCAGACTTCACTCTGAAGCTAGCCCCTGACTCTTTCTGCTGTGTGACCTCGGGCAAGTTGCCCAGCCTTTCTGAGCCTCCAGGTCCTCATCCATAAAGCGGGGAGAGAGCTGTCGTGCCTGCGGTTGCTGCAGGGGTTGCAAGGTGCCCACTCCTGGAGTAGCCCTGCTGATAACAGTGCTAACGCTGCAGTGGGACCGTGGTTTCCGGGAACAGTAGTCCCAGGGCCAGCTGGGCCCGAAGCCCAGGTAGGGTTTGGATAGAAAAGGGATCATCAGCCCCTGGGCCTGGCTCTCACCGCCCCACCTCTGCTCTGTCTTTATCAGAGGAGGAGACTGAGGCCCAGAGACGGGGAGCAAGTCATCCAGCATCACACAGCCACTTGGCGGGCTGAGCTGCGACTAGACCCAGATGTCCTGGGTGCTAGCCCCGTGTGTGCTCCTGAGACCACCAGCGTCTGATGAGGGGCTGCACCTGTCGGTCTCTGGGCTGGGCTCTCCTCCTCCCCATCCTTGGGGTTGGGAGGGAAGGGGCTGCTGTGTGGCCAGAGGCTCGGGTGAGCCCCAGGTGGTCTCAGGTGGATAGAGGTGGCCAGTGGTTGACACACCTGAGGATGGACACCTGCACTAAACGGCCTCCCCCGAATGCGCGGCAGGAGTGTCTGCTCCGAAGTTGGACAGCATGGACGCTGGCACATCACCTAATCCCCAGGCCTCAGTGCTCCTGTCTGTGAAATGGGTCGTCGTGTGTATGGGCTGGCGGTGCTTGTGAGAAGGGGCTGCCAATATGTACCTGTTACTTATGTTACTGAATCCCAGCCCAGCCTGGCCCGGCAGACCCAAGTTCCTGGTGGACGTCCCGTGCCCACGCTCCAGTCACTCTGGTTGGGGGCTGGCGATGTTCTGGGTCACCTTTTATAAACTTTAGCTTCTCTTTCCCCGCCCAGGAGTCTGCAGCAGGGACTGGGCCAGGTTCACCCCCTCCCAGGCCTGGGTCACAGCGAGTGCAGTGAAAATGCCATGCAGCTAGTTGGTGTCCTGCAGCATCTGACAGATGGTACGATGCCAGGTGGCAGGGGGATGGGGGACCCAGGACTGGGACTAGGGGAGCCCCTGGAATGGGGGGTGCAGGATGAAAGGGCCCTGGGGATATGGCATTGGGTATAAAGCGAGAGCATGGGGGGAGGGGTCGGAGGGCACCTGGGTAGGGGCGGGGCCTGGGTGACTGTGACGAATGCTCTGGAGTGGTCGGGGCAGGTGTGGAGGCAGAGGCCAGGGGAGGGGTGTGGTGGTCCCTCCATCAGGGGCAGAGGCTGGAAAGGCCCTCGGACAACTTCTAGCCCAAGTTCTCAACTGACAGATGGGGACGCTGGAGCCCGGAGGGGGCGGTGCCCAGGCCTCCCCTAAGGGTGGCACCTGGGCTCAGAAGCCAGGTCTCCTGATCCCCGGCACCCTTTCCTGGGGCCCCTGCCCCCACCCCTAGCAGCCCAGAGGTTGGGGGGCTGGGTGGGCAGAGGCCGGCAGGGGAGGGTGGGAGCAAGCCGGCGCCCTGGGATTAGATCACCCGCGAGTGATCAGCTTTTCTTCTGCCCAGCCTCTTCCCGACAAGAGGGCCTGACGCTGCACACCCGGGTCGGGTTGTTCTTCTGAGAAGGCGTGTTTACGTCTGGTGATGGGGCTCTCGGGAGACAGGAACCCAGGCCTCCCGCCGCCTCGCCCCGGGGGCTGGCACCACCTCAGAGCTGGTTTCTTCCCACCGTCTCCTGACACCCAGCCCCCAAGCTTTTCAGATGCCTGCTTAGGAACAAACAAATATCTATACGCGGTGCAGATAAGCTGCCAGAACTGGGGCGGACCAGGTGCCGGGTTCCCTGGCACCCAGCTGAATGCCAGGCCGTCATTTCCCACCCAGGGCCCCCCATGCATGGGGGGGACAGAAATGCTTCTGTGAGCTGGCTGGGTTGATGTCAGGGTGATGTCTGGGAGGACAGCAACTCTGGGTGACATCGGCATGAAGCCACCATCCCCACGGCTGCTGCCGTTTGGTGAGTGAGCAGGACCCCCAGGCCCAGCGCCAGGCCCTGTTCACATGTTCTCGCACAGGGTCCCACCATGCTGAGAGCCCGAGAGTGGGTGTCACTCTTATGCTTCCTGGGAGCTGGGGTGAGGACAGCAGGAGTGTCCTGGTGGGGTCACCAGCTGGTAAGAGCTGGGTGGGGACTTGAACCTGGCTCTGCATGACTCCAAAGCCAGTGAGGTTTCCCCCTGCCTCACGGGGAGGGGGGTGGACTGGTGCAGACTGGAGCTGGGGGCTGCTTCAAGCAGCCAGGTGCCAGCGCCGGTGGAGGGCCTTACATGCCCGGGAGGTGGAGCCGGCCGAGCTCTGTGCCTCTTGCACTGCCAGCCTTCCTCTCTCATCCTCTCCCTCATCCACCCAGCTAGTATTTCCAGGGGGCCTGCTGGATACCAGACCCTGTTCTAGGTTCTGCAGGGACAACAGTGCATAAAACAGATTCCCCCTGTTCTCTAGGAGGGGCCGGGGAGACCACCACCTCCCTCTGTCTCCTGGGTTGGCCTTTGGGTCCGGCCTCCGCATCCTGCGCACGCCTTCCTGCCAGGATCAGTGAACCTGGAGCTGGCCTTGGGGTGGGGCTAGATTGACAGAGGGCCCGGGCATGCGGGCTTTTGGCTTGAGATTGGGGACCCGTGGGTAAGTACGAGGAGACCCGAGGGTCAGGGGTCAGTGTCTCCTGGGCCCGTGTCCTGAACTCAGAGGCTTTGGGATCCATCTGGAAGGACCCGGGAGGCTTGGCCTGTAGCGCAGGGAATGTGCATGTTCTCCGTCCAGCCCTCCCGGTTCAGGTTTTCTCGTCCTAAAGAATGAGGCCCAGGGGCTGGGCGTGATGATACGCGCCTGTAGTCCAGCTGCTCTGGAGGCTGAGGCGGGAGGATTGCTCAAGCCCTGGAGTTCGAGGCCGCGGTGAGGGATGATGATGTGGCCCTTTCTCTACGTGCTTTGTTGCCCAGATACCCACAGCTTCACCTCCCAGCGCCGTAGGCTCCCCTGCCCACCCAGCGTGCTGCCCCCGCCCATTGCCATCCCAGCCTTCCTTGTAGGTTCTTGGGCCGCCTGCCTCCTCCCTGACCTCTGGGCCCCACGCCACCTCCCCTGACTCATTCTCCCTCATTTGCTCCTTGAATGCCCAAGTGCCCCAAGGTCTCACCTTCAGTTTCCCTCTGATTTCTCCCACTGCATTTGTCTTGGGCGGTGCCATCCATGGAGGGGGCCTTGCTGCCCCCATCTCTCTCAGATCTCGTCCCTCCAGCCCAGAGACCTCCCCCAAGCCCCGTCAACCCTTCACCCACAGGATACAGGTGAGCCCAAGGCCCCCATGCTCAGTGGCTCAGCCTCTTCTCTTCCAGCCTCCTCACTGCTGTTCCTTGCAGGGCCAGGGGCACCGTCATCCACTTGGTCATCTGGATTGGAAACCCAAGGGTCACTCCAGCCACTTCCCTCTTAGGGCTCCCCACCCCCTCCACGCTCTGCCCCACCCCCTGCTTTAGGCCCGGCTGTCCCTGGCCCGGGCTGTTCCAGGAGCTCAGTAGCTACTGGTTTCCTGGTTCCAGACGTGTCCCTCTGGTTCATCCACCACGTCCTACCGGGATCCCCCGCACTGCCCACACCCTTCGGTGGCTCCTGGTGCCTACGTGCTGACCCGCCCCGTGGCTGTGCTGGTCTCCTACTCACCACCTCCTGCCCTGCCCAGGACTCTCCAGCCACGGTAGAGCTGGGCCTGTCCCCACCCCACCCACTCCCGCAGCCTCTGGCCAAGGCCTCTGCCCGCTCAGGCCTGACCACGACACGTGGGCGGCCCCGGCTGGCGGTTGGGTCTCCTGGGCGGCCGGAGTTTGGCGCTCCTCCAGATGCGTCTTCAGTGTTTTCTCGGTCTGCATCTCCAGGGAAGGCGGGTGCTGCAGGGGGGGAGCAGGCGGCCCCTCGCAGATGCGCGGTGCCCGCCCCCCCTCACCTGCACACGCAGCTCCCCGGGATGGTCGGGGAGCCTCCCCTTCCTGCCCCGTCCGCCCCCGAGCTGCTTCCGTGGCATTTGTTTTTTATCTTTAACTGAAGTATAATTTACTTATAGTAAAAGGCGTAAATCTGAAGCGTCCAATGTGACGAGTTTTCCCGTCTGCATCCTCACGTAGCCATCGCTCAGTTGAAATCGTCACAGTGCATCTCAGTCTTTTTTTCCCCAAAAGTCTGTTTTATTGTCATTGTCCTATCCCCTCCCAGCCTGAGAATCCCACAAGGGCGGGAGCCCCTGCTGCAGGTCCCAGGCCCTGGGGGACAGAGTGTGATGGTGTCCGTGCGTGTGAGCGGGAGCCGTGTCCCCACACGTGTGCGACAGAGGCTGTGGGAACCGTGGGTCTGTGAGCCTGGCTGCGGGCCCTGCTGCAGGGACACACGGCCCCTCCTCTGCTCAGAGAGGGGCTCGGCCTGTCCCCCAGCCAAGGGCCTCCACAGGGAGCTGCGGCCCTGCCGGAGAGGCCCTGCCGGCTGGCAGCCTGGAGATTAGTCTCCAAGGCCACGACGCCAGTTGCCATAGGCACGCAGGCCCGCGTCAGGATTGCAATTTCTCATCCTGGTCACGCAGGCGGCGGCCGCCCCTGCCCGCCCGCCCGCCAGGAGCCAGGAGCTGGGCTTTAAATAACGGGGTGGAAACCTGAGCCCGGGAGCTGTCTGCACAGAGCTGGGCCTCCCTCCCTTCCTGGCCGGGCAGGCACTGGGGGCAGCCTGGACCCCTCTCACTGCCCACAGGGCCCCTACTGGCCCCTCCAGGGTAGGAGAGAAATGGAGAATCCTGATTTCGGAGTTCTCTGCCCGGTGCGGCCTGAGCTGAGAGGAGACGCTGCCCTGATGGGCCCACTCCTCCCGCTGAGAGCTGGGAAGCCCTGCCTTCCAGAAGCCTGGACCGGGGGCAGGTGGGGCTTCCCACAGCCAGGCCACAGACCTCCCCCTTCCGCCAGCTGCTCCCGGGAGAAGGCAGACGGCTCCCGTGGGGCCCCTGGAAGGCGGCACAAAGTGTGTGCTTCCTGGGTCTGCCCTCTGCCCGGGCCTGGGGCCCTCTTTCCGTCCTGGGGTGGGGCGGCTGTGTTGGGTGGTTGGTTCTGTTTTGTTTTGTTTTCAAGAATGAGGTTTCTGTTACTTCTTTCCACACTGTAAAAGTAATACCTACCTGCCCTGGGTAATAGAGAAACTACGGCAGAGTAGAGGGCAGTTGTCCATGGAGCCAGCCCGCCGACAGGGGCCGTTTGCGTCCAGGCTCCTGCGCGTGTACCTGGGGTGGCGTCAACGTCGGTGTCAGCTTGTATCGTGTGCAGCCATGTGTATTAGTGGATGCACCCAGTGAAAGCTCTGGCGAAATGTCTTTGCATGTAAAGTTTTGCATTTTGGGTGATTTACTCAGGATACAGTTATAGAATTAGGAGGTCTGGGGCGAAGGATGGGACCATGGTTAAAATTAAACCTCTTGTGACATGTCATAACGTCACCAAATCACTTTGCTGAGAGGATTGTGTGGGCCCTCTGTGGGTCGAGCTGGGATTTAGCGTGAGACCCCCTGCTCCTGGGCTGGTGGTCCAAGAAGAGGCCACAGGTGTGGGGTCTGGTCTCCAGAGACGTTCCCGGCTGGCTCTTGCAGCCCCTGCCCTGGTGACAGGGTGGGGCAGGGGGATGGGGAGGCTGCAGGTGGACACCTCGGCCTCTGGGCAGGACTGTGCCCTCCCTACTTGCAGGGCAGAATCAGAAAGGGACAACTTGGCCTGACTGGGTGTCCCGATACCTGATATCTTTTACAGTCTTTTTACTGAGAAAAAATTATTTGTTGCAAATGAACACCTTGCTAAGCGTTTATACACCAAACCGCTGAGATAACGAGCACTCAGATCAAGAAACAGAACATCACCAGCCCCCCAGAATCCCCTCTCACACCCTTTGCAGTCACCGCCACTGCCCCGACCCCGCTAAGGCGGCCTCCGTCCTGACGTCTGACTCCAAAGTTCGGCCTGTGCTTGAAGCTGACGTCAGCGGAGTCCCACGCGTGACCTTGCCCTCCTGGGTTCTTCCACCACATCTGCGAGGTTCGGCCGTTATGGCGTGTTTGTGCGTCTGGCGACGTTTCCAGCAGCCTGGGGCCCTGGGGATGGTGGCAGTGGGAGCGCATGTGGGCTGCACTGAAATCGGGGTACTGCCTGAATTATTGCCCACTTTCAAAGAAGTAAGGTTTGTTTCCCTAAAGGAGCTTCTCTAGAGAATAGGAAGGAATTTTCGAGTAGCAGAGCGATAAGCCCACGGGAGGGCACGTTGCGTTTGGCATGAACCCGGTTGAGTGTGCAGAGATCCGGGATGCAGTTCATCCCCTCTGGGCCTTGGTTTCCCCAGATGGACGTGGAGGTGGTTGGATGAGGGGCCCATCCAGCTCAGTGCTGTGACACCGTGTGTACTTAGAAGTACTGAGAGGTCATCTTGTGAGATGTTTGAAGTTTGCTCTTACGATCCTGTTCAGCAGCTTGGCTCACTTTCTAAGTAGAGCAAAAGTGAAACTGTCTTTGACCTTTGCTGGAATTACCCCAGCCCAGGTTCCTTGGCGAGGGATCCTTGTAGATAGTGTCAGCCTCTCGAAGAAGCAGAGACCCTCTAAAAGCCCTTGGGAAGTGGGTAACTTCCACTTGACACCCCCCGGGATGGGAACCCAGTGCCCACGAGGCCGCTTGTTCTTCTGTTCTGGGACAATTCTCCCAGCTGGGAAGTGTTTCCTTGTGATGAATCAAAACCTATATCCCCGAAACTTCCAGCAGTGTAACGTGAGTGACCCTGGACTGAGTGTAGGATGTGAGGGGCCAGAGCTGAGGATTTAGGGAGGTGGTGTGCATCACCAGCCCCACATAATGGTCTTGGTATGTGCTTGGTAGTGCTTGGGAAATAGTTATGGCTGCTGTTGTTGCTATTTTTTTTTAAATTGTGCTAAAATGCACGTAACATAAAAATTTGCCTCCTTAACCATTTTTAAGTGTACAGTTCAGTCGTGTTAACTGCAGTCATGGTGTTGTGCAATCAGTCTCCAGAATTCTTCTCATTTTGCAAAACTGAAACTCCAGGCCCATTAAAAAACAACTCCCCATTTCCCACCTCCCCCCCAGCCCCTGGCAACCACTAGTCTACTTTACTTTCTGTCTCCATGAATTTGACTCCTCTAGGTACCTCCTATAAGTGGAATCATGCAGCATTTATCTTATTTCATGTAGCATCATGTCCTCAAGGTTCATCTGTATTGTAGCATGTGTCAGAATTCCTTCTTTTTTAAAAATTTTTATAGAAATGGAGTCTTGCTATGTTGCTCAGGCTGGTCTCAAACTCCTGGCCTCAAGCGACCTTCCTGTCTGGGCCTCCCACCATGCCTGGCCAGAATTGCTTCCTTTTTAAGGCTGAATAATATCCCGTTGCATGGATATACCGCATCTCATTTATCCATTCATCCATCGGTGGACACTTTGTTGTTCTGTCTTTTGGCTATTGTGAATAATGCCGCAGCGCACATGGGTGTACAGCTGTCACATCTAGACTGTTACTTTATTGTTATCACCACTGCTATAATAAAGAATCTCAGCCCTGGAATGGACCTAGGAAGTAACTTCTTTCAACCTCTAGCCAGTGCTTGACTCCGTCCTCCCAGAATCCCCCCAGTTTCAGCCTTGGATGCATGCTGGGATGGGAGGCTTCCTACCTTCCGACACCACTGACCGAGGCCCATAGGTGGGTGGCTTTGCGAGCGGGATCATGGTGGAAGGAAGGACGACCAGGCATCCTCTGTCTACAGATGCCGCAATGGAGGCAGAAGATAGAGGCTGCAGCAGGAGAAACCTGGGTTGGGTGCTGGGACACCCTTTCCTCCGTGGCGAGGATTGATGGGAGTAGAATTTACTGGGGAGTCTTAGAGACTGAGGACTGTAAGAACAGGTGCCAGTTCAGCTAATGCTGCTGTTTAATCTTCCCAGCAGTGCAGCGAGGTAGGTGTGATTTGCCCCATTTTACAGATGAGGAAAGTGAAGTTCAGGGAGATGAACTAACCTGCTCAGTAGACTAGCTTCCTGCAAGGCAGGGCTTTTCTCTCATTCTTGAACGGTGCCTGGCACCAGAGCTTTTAAAAGTTTATGATATTGATTTGTTTTGATTGATTGATTGATTGAGACGGAGTCTGATTCTGTCACCTGGGCTAGAGTGCTGTGGCATCACCCTAGTTCACAGCAACCTCAGACTCCTGGGCTAAAGCGATCCTCCTGCCTCAGCCTCCTGGGTAGCTGGGATTACAGGTGCTCGCCACCACGACCAGCTAATTTTTTCTATTTGTAGTAGAGACAGGGTCTTGTTCTTGCTCAGGCTGGTCTCCAACTCCTGCCCTCAAGTGATCCTCCCACCTCAGCCTCCCAGAGTGCTAGGATTACAGGCATGAGCCTGAGGCTGTCCTGTTCTTATTTATTTGTATTCCACCTTATCCCAGAAGTGATTTGAAAGACTTACAAAGAAACATAAAATATAGTAAGACAACCCGGAGAAAAAAGTAAAACGAGTGGTGGCCTGAAATGGAACTGGAAGCGTGTCTGAGTTTGAAGATGCATACCTCGGACTCTGTTCCCATTCGAAACGTGTTCAGTTGCAAGGGACCTTTGAAGCGGGCCTAGGAGGGAGGGGTTTCTCTTGTACCAGGAATCCTGGAGGTGAGCAGTCCAGCCCAGGGGCAGCTGCCAGGATGGGAGAGGGGCTGGCTCCTCCTTCCTAGGCAGCGGCTTTGGTCATTCTGGCCAGCGTGCAGGAGGATGGGGAGGGGATTGGGCAGCCAACACCTGCTGTGTAGGAAGCTCTGCCTTTTTATTGGGGAATGGCTCCCTGGCCAGGCTACAAGGGAGCACAGCAATGGGAGGATTTTGGTAGTAGAGGAAGGCGGGGGGCGGGGAGAAGACAATTGAATAGTGCCTGTCTGTCTGCCTAGGAATCCTAGCATGGTCAGCTGGGCGTGGTGGCACGTGCCTGTAGTCCCAGCTACTTGAGAGGCTGAGGCGGGGGGATCGCTTGAGCCCAGGAGTTCAAGTCCAGTCTGGGCAACATATCGAGACCCTGTCTCTAAAAAAGAAAGAAAGAAAGAAAGAAGACACATTAGATAAAAGTTGAACTTGATATAGATGAGAAAAATACAAGATAACTTCTCTTTTTTTCTCAGTATCCTTCTGGAACATGAAAGCTTTCCAGATTTGCTTGATATTGTGAGAAATGCTAAGTCCCCCAAAGTATAACTGTTTTTGCAATCTCTAGGAAATTTTTTAAAAGCCACAGAAAGATAAATTATCCACATTACTGAAACAATTTTTTTAAAGTACAAGAAAGCCTAGCTTATTTAAAGCTCAGAAGACTGTCATTCCATTGGTAACAGAATTGTTATGCATTTTAAATACGATCAAATCCAAAAGTGGCGACTTCTGACTGAACTGTAGTTTTGAAATTAATATAGCCCATTTGCGGTAATTCTGGGCAAAACAACTTATACATAATACATTTTTATATTTTCAACGAACGAAGTCATTTCAGAAACATAGAGGACTTTTTCGAAAGAATTACTTCTGTTTTAGTCTTCTCAAAGTTTTCACTTTCGCTTCCATAGCTTCCATTTTTTTCGGAACACTGTGCCTCCTTAAGGCATCGCAGTAAGCGGGTGACGGGACTGGAGGTAGAGCCCCCGGCGTGAAAATAAAACAAGGAATCCCAGCACACGCAGACTCCTAGGTTCTCGCTGTGGGTAGATCGCAGAGCGGGATGTGGGCTCTCTAGCTGGCACTCAGAGAGGGAACGTGGTCTGTTCTACAGTAGACCAGGAAACAAAAACAGCTGGAAGAGGCTGGCATAAGTAGGATGCTTTTAGCTGCAAGTAAGAGAAACCTGCACCAGAAGTGGCTCAAGCATGTGGACACTGATTATCCGAACCGAAGTCTGGGGGTGGCGGATCCCGGGCCCCAAAGGGCCAGGTTCTCCCTGGGTCGCCTTGCTGTCCTCCCAGCCTTCACCTCCTAGGCTGGCTCTTCTCGTGGTTGGGGACATCCCTTGCAGGAGAAGGACATCTCTGGTTTCTGTCCCTTTCTAAGAGCAAGGACAGCGCTCCCAGGAGTCCCTCACGTCTCAGTGGCCAGAACTGGGTTCTGTGCTTCTCCCTACGCCAGCCCCAGCGAGGGGAATGGGAGTGCCCTACTCTGGGCTTTAGGGAGTCTCCAAGATTCATCCTCAGGGCTGGGGATGCCCAGCTGCCCAGAGATACCGGGACACAATGGGGGGTACTCAGGAGCCAGCCGCTGGGGCCAGAGCCAGGGCTGGGCCTTGGGTGTCTTGACCACACCGCACGCTGCCTACCACTGCACTGCAGCCGTGCGAGGCCCCGTCCAGCTGCCCTGCACGGCGGTGGGCGGACAGTGGGGGTGGGGCAGGAGTCCAGGGCCCCAGGCAGTCTCATGCCCCCGGGGAGCCCCTGGGACGGGAGATGGAGTATCTGGTGGGAGGGTGGGGCTGCTGGGAAGAAAGATGCCCTCCCCACCCCCTCTTTTTTGTTTGTTCTCTCAAGCTTCTTTTTCGAGAAACACAAGCATATGGCAGCGGATGGTGCGGGGGCCGTGTTTGGGTGGTGTGTGCTTGCCTTTGCCTTTTGCGTGGTTGGGTGTATATTTTTCTGTCGGCTCCAACACCCCAGCTGGTCCATAGGGCAGGGAGACTCGAGTCGGAGGCTCTTCCCCAGTGTCCAGAAAAATCTAGCCCTTTCCAGTGGTGCTTCCTGTGGGAAAGGGATTGGAGAACTTTCCAGCAAACCCAGGCCTGAGGGTTGCAGCAGTCTGAGCTGAGGACGTCCTTGGGAGGTGGGGTATGGGCAGTGAGGGGGCTGTGACATCATATCACTTGGTGCTTAAAACAACAGAAATTTCCATTCTCCCAGTTCTGGAGGCCAGAATGCAAAATCATCACCATCGGGCCAAGGTCAAGGTGTCGGCAGCCACGTTCCCTCCGCAGGCTCTAGGGGGCAGTCTGGTCTCCTCCAGCTTCAGATGGCTGCCGGCACTCCTGGGCTTGTGGCCGCATCACCCCTGTAGTCAAGGCCAGTGTTTTCAAATATCTGCTCTGTCTTCACTCAGCCTTTGCTTCAGGATGTACGTCCAGTCTCCCTCTGCCCTCTTGGAAGGATACCTGCGATGGCTTTTAGGGCTTACGCAGATAAACCAGAATAATCTCCCCGGATCCTTAATTCAATCACATCTGCAAAAGTGATTGTTCCGTATGAGGTGGCTTTTATAGGCTTCAGCAATTAGGACGCGGCTGTCTTTTGGGGGTCATTTTTGAGCCTACCTCGAATTTCTAAGGGCAAGGGCAAGCAGCCATTCTTGTAGACAGGCTCTTCCGTAATCTGTGCCCACCAGGAAGAAGCGGCCAGTAAGAGATCCCAGCAGACTCGCTGCTTCTCTGCTCACCTCTGTCCACGTCGGAGGGACCTTGTTGACATGTGTGTGGATACCCCAAACTATATATCTGAGCTCTGTCCACCTTCCCTATCAGCTGCCTGGTGGGGATATACAGCAGCATCTGTGTGGTCTGCCCTTGGGTGTATCGGTTACTTCTGACTGCGTAACAAATAGCCCCAAACTTAGCAGTGATTTCTTATTTTAATCTTTCACAGGTTGAGGGGGGTGACTGGACTTAGCCAGGTGGGTTGAGATCATATTGATGATGTCTTCATCCTCTGTCCTGGGGCCTGAGCTGGGATACAACCAGGGCTCCTTGGGCGTCTCTGACACCACCTGGACTCTCCATGGAGTGGCGTCAGGACGGCCAGGTTTTGCTCACATCGGCTAAGAGTCCAGGGGCAAGGGTCTCAGAGTGAGTGAGCCGCTGGGGAAGTGTAGCACCTGTTGGGACCTGGCCGTGGAGGTCAGATGGCTGTACTTCCAGCACACTCTGTTGGTTCAAAATGAGTCATTATTCAAGTCGTATTCAAGAGGAGGGGAATTAGATGTCACCACTTGATGGAGGATGTATCAAAGGATTTGCCGTTGTGTTTAAAACCACCGCAGGAGGACAGGCCAGAGAAGAGGCCCCAGGGCCCCAGATGGGCATTCATTTGCCAGGTGGATTGCAGGGGTCTGTGTGCTCAGAGGATGCTCCGGGACTAAGGGTGGGACCCAGGGCAGAGCATTCCCACTGGGCAGTCCCGGAATCTGACCACATCTGTGTTGAAAGCGCTTCGGTGATCTCTGCTCCCGCAGACCCTCACCGTAGACCCCACACTGCGTCATGCTCACTCCTGCCTCAGTGCCTTGGCCTGAGCTGTGCCTGCTGGCTGGAGGGCCCCACTCCTCGCCACCCACCTTCCTTGTGTCTCTTAATGTTTCCCAACCTGTGTACACAGCCCCTCCCCTGGGAGGCCTTTGCAGGCCTTGCCGCGTGTAGCACGCCAGTACTCTGCAGGCCTGGGCGCACACAGGGGGAAGAAATCGGACCTGTTCTCTAGGAACTGGTGCCCGTGGGGGCTCAGGTACTCCACATCATTGGGGGGGAGGGAAGAAGGGGCTGTGGGCGCCCAGCCAAGGGAGAGGACAGGAAGCGTTGACGTGCCTAGCATCAGCTAAGAGGGGCCCGGCAAAGGACAGGGGCGTCTCTTACCAAGGGCACAGCAGGTGCCAAGGCCAAGCCAGAGGGCAGGGTGTGTCTGGGGGCCTGCAGGCTGGGGAGGACAAGGTCAGTTTGCTCTGTGGCCTGACTCCTGGGGGGACGGTGAGCCCCTTGAGGACCAGACTTGGTCCTGCTCATCTGTGTCCCATGCTGGGGCTGGGCTGGCCACTTCCCTGTGAGTGTTCTCAGCACACTCAGGTTGTGCTGGCACTGGCCCCAGGAGGACTTGCACTAGCATGTGAGTGTGTTGGGTGCTAGTGCTCACACTCACCTGGGGGGCAGAGGTGTCCTTGTCAGTTAGCCCCTCTTCCTTCTCTTTCTCCAGCCCCCTTTGCCTTATTCCAGCAAAGGCCACTGAGTGTCCCCTGTAAGCTTAGGATTGACACTCCAGAGGGGACACTCAGTGAGAACAATCAAACACTTCTTTTTTCCCAATTTTTTTATTATATTGCAACACACATAACATAAAATTTATCGTCTTAACCATTTGCAAGCATGCAGTTCAGTGGTATCAAATACCTTCACATGTTGTGCAGCCATCACCACCAGCCATCCCTAGAACTTTTTCATCTCGTAAAACTGAAACGCTATACCCATTAGACAACAGTTCCCCCTCCCCAACCCGGGAGACCACCATTCCGCTTTCTGTTTCTGAATTCGACCACCCTAAGCACCTCCTGCACGTGGAATCTTGCAGTACTTGTCTTTTTGTGTCTGGTTTATTTCACTCGGTGTAATGTCCTCAAGGTTCATCCGCGTTGTAGCACGTGTCAGAGTTTCCTTGCTTTAAAGCTGAGTAAGGTTCCACTGCGCATATGTGCCGCTTTGTGTTTTATCCATTCGTCCATCCCTGCACTCTTGGGTTGCTTCCACGTTTTGGCTATTGCCAATAACACTGCTATGAAAATGAGTAGACAAAGCTCTTTGAGACCCTATTTTTGGTTCTCTTGGGTTATATGGACAGAAGAGGAATTGCTGGCTCATGTGGGTAGTTCTATTTCTAATACATTGAGGAACCACCATACTGTTTTCCATGGCGGCTGCACCATTTTACATCCCCACCAACAGTTCACAAGGGTTCCAATTTCTCCACGTCCCCACTAACACTTGCTATTTTGTCTTTTTGGCAGTAGGCCTCCTGGTGAGTGTGAGGTGGTATCTCGTAGTTTTGGTTTGCATTTTGCTAATGATCGTGATGCTGAGCATCTTTCCATGTGCTTACTGGCCATTTGTATATCTTCTTTGCAGAAATGTCTATTCCAGTCCTTTGCCCATTTTTCAATTGGGTTGTTTGTTTTTTTTGTTGTTGAGTTTTAACAGTTCTTTAATATCCTGGATGTTAATCTCTTATCAGATATACTGTTTACACTTACTTTCTCCCATTCTGTGAGTTGCCTTTTTACCGTATTAACACTGTCCAAAACTTCTCTTTACTTGTGGAGCAAAGGTTGCGTATCTCCAAGCCAAGCTTCTTCCCTTTGCGTCTCTCTACAGAAATGATACTCTTCTATTCATGCGCCCAGAGAACTCCTGTTCACCCTTCAAAACCCATCTCAACTGTCATCAACTCAGAGAAGGCTTTTTGGCAGGCCCCCGCTTGCCCAAAATTAAGTAAATAAAACGTTTAAATAAAATGTGGGTAACCCCTTTTCCCCATGTCAAGCTCTGTGCCCAGGCAAACTTTTCCACTTGGCTTCATTTTATGATCCTGTAATTCTTTATGGACACACTGACTCTGTGAGTTCCATGGGGCAGGCAGGGCCTGGCACAGAGCAGACTCCTTGCAGGTGTTGAGCGAATGAGTTGGGGGTGGTGGGGCAAAGGATGGCCAAGGAAGGCACCCAGGCTGTGCTCTCTCACCCCCTTTCAGGGCCTTGTCACAGGCCACCAGGCCTCCAGCTTCTGTGGAGCTGGTGCAGGCTGGCCCCTCCCCCTCCTTCCAGCTGTCTGCCTGGGACTGTCACCCAGCTGATGGCCAGGCGGAGGTGGCTTCTGTTCTGTCCCACTGTGACCTAGCTGGGTAGCCAGCAGACACAGGGAGTAAGTGTAGCCCTCAGGGTTCAAAAGCGTGTGTGAAAGGAATGAGTGAATGAATGCATGAACCCACAAAGGAATGAATGTGTGAGGAGTGTAAAGAAGGCCTGAGAGCCCCGACTGAGGCGCCCCTGCATGTGTCTGCTGCTGAGGGCCTGGCTGCACTAACGGCCCACTTTGGGGGGCCTGGAGCTGTTTGCTTCCCCTCCAAGCTCGAGCCTCAGCCCTGCACACGCAAAGCGGGTCAGAAGAACCACCTCCAGGTGGCTTTCTGAGAATGCACAGTGACGGATTGCCCATTGTACCACTGTAGGAGAGTTGGTGACGTTTGTTTCTTTGGTTCAACCCCAAGCTGATGGGGACAAGTGAGCCTTCCCAGCCAGGGTAGCCCTCTCTCGTCACTCTGCTGGGGCTGTTTGCGCGCGTGTGTGTGCGTGTGTGCGCGTGTGTGTGTGTGTGTGTGTCTGTCTCCCTTTCTTAACTGTCCCCATTCTTTCCATCACTTATATGTGCTCTCTCCCTCTCTCTCCCCTCCCGCTCTCTCCCTTTCATACACACACACACACACACACACACACACTCTGCTCTGACGTGCTCTCACTCTGCTTCTTTAAGCATGTGATTTTCTGAAGCTCTGGGGATGCTGGGGGTGGGGGAGCAGGGGAGGGGTCTGGGTGCTGAGCTCCAGGGCAGGCCCTGGAAGGAGAAACCAACGTTCGGCTGCCCCCTCCTGGGCCCGCTGGGCAGGAAGCAGATGCCCGGTGGACTTTGCCACTCACTGCGGGCCAGGCCTGGGCTCGGGCAGAACGGTGTCGTGGAGGGACGGGGCTTGAAGGCTGTGGCATGGGGTCGAGGGAGCCGGGGTTTGGCCAGTGTGATCTGGGCTCAGGTCCCGGCTTTGCCATATCCCAGCGCTGGGGCATTTGGGCAGGAATTTCTTCTCTGGGAAGTGAGAGGTCCTGTGAGAATTAGACATACTATCGTGGCCCGACTGTCCCGGCACTTAGGAAGCAGCCCTGTGACTCCTTCCCTCTGGATGGGCCGGTCCTCGGGCTCTGCTGAGCCCACGCCAGAGAGTAGTGGCCGAGCCCCCGGGCCAGATGCCAGGTCAGACCACACTTCCTCGGCACTTACCATTTTGGCTTTGGACCCTTTGGAGTCCCTCGAAGGCATCTGGGTCATGGGTCGAGGAGGGGAGTTTTTAAACTAGGCTGAGCTGGAAGATTTGTCTTTCAGCCTGTTTTTTTGCCTGCACGCTGTTTTCCCACCTCCCTCGAGACACACTTCACTGGGGGGAGGGCGGCATCTGCCAGAGGGGGCACCTGTCTCCCCAGACTTCCAGGCCGCGGGCAGCAGAAAGGAGAGGTGCAATGGCGGCGCCCCTCCTGGCCTCCCGGACGGCTCAGAGCACCCAGTGCAGGGTGTCTGGGATCGGAGGCCCCAGCCAAAGTTCTCTCTGCACCCTCACCCTGGCCCCAGGGCCGGCTAGAGTGGGCTCTCTGGGCCGGACTCCTCTGGTGCCCCTCAGCCTGGAGGCAGGCCTGCCTTGGGTCGGCACCAACTCAGACACGGACAGAGAACTTGGCTAATCTTTGGCTCGGGGACCGGGCTGGCCTCCAGCTCTGAAAGCTTGTCTGGGCAAGGAATCCCTGGCCAGGCAGGAGGCAGGCGCAGGCAGGAAAAGCTGAGCTTCTCGGAACCTGGAGTCGGGAACCTCCCCAGGGATCACCCAGCCCTGTGCCTGGCTGCCTCTCAGAATCCCCAGGGAACTTACAAGGGCAGTGTCCTGGGCCCACTGCGCAGGGGACCTGTCACCTCACATCTTTGGTGGGTGGGGTCCAGGAGCCTGCACGTTGGACCAGAAGGTGTTGGTGGCAGCCGTGCTACCTCAGCCTGCTTCACAGGTGGGCAGAGCCGGGTTGGGAGCTGGTGGTGGGGCAGGTATGACAGAGCAGATTTCCCATGGCTGGTGACCCAGACCCAGGCTCTTCCCAACTGACTTCCCTCTACCGTCCCAGCTCTGCCTTTTGTGGCTTCACAAAACAGGCTTGTACTCAACCTTCAGAGACGATAGTGGCTTTTGGCCGGGTGTGGTGGCTCACGCCTGTAATCACAGTGCTTTGGGAGGCCAAGGCGGGAGGATCACTTGAGGCCAGGAGTTTGAGACCACATCTCTGCAAAAAATGAAAAAAAGTAGCTGAGCGTGGTGGCGCAGACCTGCAGTCCCAGCTACTCGGGGAGGCTGAGGCAGGAGGATCGCTTGAGCCTGGGAGTTTGAGGTTGCTGTGAGCTATGATGACACCACTGCACTCCAGCCTGGGTGACAGAGTGAGACCCTGTTTCAAAAAATATTCAAAAAAAAAAACAAAAAGCGGCTTCCTCTCCCCACCTTTATCTTCCTGGATAAAGCCCTGGCCTCCTCCTTGGTCCTCCCCTTTCTCTGTCCCCTTCCCTGAATAGCCCCCAGGCCCGCCTCTCACCTTATTAAAGGAAGCTATTTCGAGCCCCCCAAAACGGATATTTAGCATCCACCAGTGTGATGCTCATTAGCATCTGTCTGTGTTCTTGGCTGTTGAGAAGTATCTGGGCTCCCGGTCTTATTGGTCCCTGCGTCGTGGGGTTACCTGGGACTGAGGGGTTTCCTA
>CAUYSK010036829.1:0-28173 GCA_963575035.1 Avahi laniger | reverse complement strand
GGTAGATTCCAGGTTAGAGTCCTCTGCTCAGTAGTCACCTCCCCTTTCAGGACCTGCTGGGTGCCAGAGACCAGCTTCCTGAGTCCTAGCTGCCTCCGGGGGTATAGTCCTGGCACGGAGCTCGGGAAGTTCGAGATGCTTCCAGCTCATGTCTCCTCTTCGCTGAGTCCCATGTTTCCAGACCCAATTCTACATCCACTTCACACAAGCCCCTGCCTCTCGGAGGGCTTGTAAGTCAGTGGGGAAGCTAGACTGTCCCGTGCGGGACTTGTCCCGGTGCACTTACTGGCCAGGCTGGCGCTACTGTTGCATGCTCCACTCTCTGTTGTCTGTCCGCATTTTCCAGGTTTTTTATTTCTATCTCCTGTTATTCTTTTTTTTGATTTGTGTGTCCCCCGCTGAATCTCCACCGATTCCTCTCGCTGTTTTTATGGGAGAGCGATCCAGTCGTGTGCAGCAGACCAGGATCTACATCTCCCTCTCTGGAGGCAGGGATCCGGGAGGTTACTCTAACTCTGCCATTTTTCCCCCTCGCTATAATCATTCTTTAGTTTCAAGTCTTTTGTTGTTGTTGTTGAATCCTTTGGATTTTCTACTTAGACAATCATGTTATCTTCCAATAAAGACAGTTTTATTTCTCCCTGCCCAATTTGCATATCTTTTCTTTTCTTGCCTGTTGCATTAGCTAGGACTCCCAGGACAATGTTGAAAAGCTGTGGTGAATGTGGTCATCCTTGCTTTGTTCTTTCTCTCTTTTTTTTGACTATAGTTAATGATGATATATTGTATTCTTTTGTTCCCTCTTTTTATTTCAAAGTAATATGGGAGTACGAGTGTTTTTGGTTACATCAAATGCTTTTGCAATGCTCGAGTCCGGGTTAAAAGTGTGCCCATCACCCAGATAGTGTTCATTGTATCCATTAGGTGGGTTTTTGCTCATCCCCTCCCTCTCTCCTCCCTGCTTGATTTCCTTTGAGATTTATTTCTCTCTATGCACATGTGTGATCATCAGTTAGGTCCAATTCAATTGTGAACACATGTGGTGTTTGTTGTTCCATTCTTTAGATACTTCACTTAAGAGAATAGTCTCTAGTTTCATCCAAATTGTTGCAAAAGGCAGTAAGTCCTCTTCTTCACAGCTGAGTAGTATTTCATGGTATACATATACCACATTTTGTCAATCCATTCATGAATTTATGGGCACTTGAGTTGATTCCACATCTTTTCAATTAGGAATTGTGCTGCAAAAACATTCAAGTGCAGATCTTTTTGATAAAAGGACTTTTTTTCCTTTGGATAAATACCCAGTAGTGGGGTTGCTGGATCAAATAGTAGGTCTACTTTTAGTTGTTTTAAGAATTTCCATACTGTTTTCCACAGAGGCCGTATGAGTTTGCAGACCCACCAATGGTGTACAAGCATTCCCTTCTCTCTCCTTCTATGTCAGCATCTATTGTTTTTTGGATTTTTAAGAAAAGCTATTTTGACTGGGGTAAGGTGAGATCTCATTGTGGTTTTGCTTTGCATTGCCCTGATGATTAGTGACATTGAGCATTTTTTCATATGTTTATTGGCCATTTGCCTTTCTTCTTTTGAGAAGCGTCCCTTTTTGTCTTTTGTCTGCTTTTACCATGACCAAGTGGGCTTCATCCCAGGGATTTAAGGATGGTTCAACACAAGTATATCAATAAATATGATTCACCACATAAATAGAAGCAAAAACAAAGATCATATGATCATCTCAATAGATGCAGAAAAAACATTCAAAAAAATCCAGCACCCTTTTATGATAAGAACCCTCAACAAGCTAGGCATAGAAAAAACACGTCTCAAAATTATAAAAGCCATATATTACAAATACACAGTCAAAATCATACTGATTGGCGAAAGTCGAAAGCATTCCCATTAAGAACTAGAACAAGGTAAGGATGCCCACAGTCACCACTTCTATTCAGCCTAGTGCTGGAAGTCCTAGCCAGAACAATCTAGCAAGAGAAATTTATTAAGAGTATCTAAATTGGGAAAGAGGAGGTCAACCTATTGCTTTTTGCAGGTGATATGATCTTATATCTAGAAAACCCCAAAGATTCAACTGAGAGACTCCTGGAATTGATAAATAAATTCAGCAAAGTCTCAGATTACAAAATCAATGTAACAAATCAGTAGCACCCCTATACACCAATAACAGTCAAGCTAAGAGTCAAATAAAAGACTCAATACCATTCACAATTGGTACAAAGAAAATAAAATACCCAGGAATATACTTAACCAAGAAGGTGAAAGATCTCTGCAAAGAAAACTACGAAACATTGAGGAAAGAAATCACAGATGATAAAACAAGTAGAAAAACATATCATGCTCATGGATTAGTAGAATCAACATTGTTAAAATGTCCATACTTCCCAAAGTAATTTACAGATTCAATACAATCCCTATCAATATACCAATGTCATATTTCATAGATCTAGAAAAAATAATTAATTCTACACCTCATTTGGAACCAAAAAAGAGCCTGAATAGCCAAAGCAATCTTAAGCAAAAGAAACAAATTGGGAAGCATCTCATTACCAGATTCTAAACTATACTACAAGGCTATAGTAACCAAAACAGCATGATATTGGCACAGAAATAAACATATAAATCAATGGAACAAAACAGAAAACCCAGATATAAAACCATCCATTTATAGGCAAATGATCTTTGACAAAGCAGATAACGATATACACTGAAAGAAAGAAATCCCTATTCAATAAATTCAATAAATGCACTGGGGAAATTGGGTAGTCAGATGCAGAAGAATAAAATAGGATCCATATGTCTCACTACTCACAAACATTAATTCAAGATGGTTAAAGGACTTATATGTAAGGCATGAAACCACAAGAATTATAGAAGAAAATGTTGGAAAACTCTTCTAGAGATTGATCTAGGCAAAGAAATTATGAAGAAGACCCCAGTGGCAATCACAGCAACAATAAAAATAAATAAATGGGACTTGATTAAATTAAAAAGCTTCTGCACAGCCAAGGAAATAATTAATAGAGCAAATAGACAATCTACAGAATGGGAGAAAATATTTACAAGCTATACATCTGATAAAGGACTAATAACCAGAATATACACATAACTCAAACAAATCAGCAAGAAAAAAATCAAACGACCCCTACTCTTGATATTAGTTTGAAACTTCTAGTTTCTCACTATTAAGACCATTAAGGATGATGTTAGCTGTAGACTTTTTGTAGACATTTCTTATCAAGTTGAAGAAGCTCCTGTCTATTGCTAGTTTACTTGGAGTTTTCATTGTGAATGGGTATTGGATTTTTTCAAATGCTTTTTCTGCATCCATTGATATGCTTATGTGGTTTTTCTTTTTTAGGCCATTTGTATGATGAATTGCACTAATTGATTTTTGAATGTTGAACTGACCTTGCATATCTGCAATAAATAACAATTGTTCATGCTATAAATTTTTTTATACAGTGAATTTGATTTGGTAATATTTTGGTTTTTTAATATTAATTTTTGCATGCATGTTTATAAGAAATATTGGCCTTTAGTTTTCTTTCTTATAATGTCTTTATTTGGTTTTGGTATTAGGGTAATGCTGGCCTCATAGAATGAGTTAAGGAGTTTTCCCTTTTCTTCTGTCTTCTGAAAGAGATTGTAGATAATTGGTATAATTTCTTCCTTAAATGTACAGTAGAATTCACCTGTGAACCCATATTGGCCTGGTTCTTTCTGTTTTGGAAGGTTATCAATTATTGATTTAATTTCTTTAATAGACATAGGTCTAATCCAATTGTTCATTTCTTCTGTGTGAATTTTGACAGATTGTGGCTTTAAAGAAATTGGTCAATTTCATCTAGTTTATCAAATTTGTGAGCATAGAGTCATTCAGAGTACCCCATCGTTATTTTTTTAATGTCCATAGAATTTGTAGAGATGTCACCTCTTACATTTCTCATATGAGTAATTTAGTTACTATTAGTAAAAGGTCTTCTTTCTTTTTTATGTTAGCATGTTCCAAGTAAAATGTGTAAATATAAACCACTATGAAGAGATGTTAATAATTTAACTGTAATTTTCAATGCCAACACATGGTAAATAACATATCAATCAAATACTAATTAATTTATCCAAATTCCTTTTTGAGTAAAGTGTCACAGATGTAATCTAGCATACTAAAATGTGGTATTGCACACTTTAAGCTCAGTGATAATGGTTTTTTTTCATTTGCATTTCCTAGAATGCAGTTCACTTAGTATATTTTCCTGTTTTATCCAAATTGATTATTTCATTAATCTTGTAGAAACACATACAGTATTGTGAAGGTTATATCTTAATATGTCCAAAGCCATCTCAACAAGACTCATGGGATCAATGATGAGCATTCAGAAGTTAAACCAGACAGATATCTCAAAGTACAGGTACAATTTTGTACCAATAAGGGAATATAATCCAGATGTGGCTGTTGTTTTTGAAAAGAAGCTATTAGATTTAATTAAACAACATTATCAAGATACAGAAAAGACTATTAAAAATAAATTAGAATACAAAACACCAAAGTTAAAGGAGAGCTAGTGCTAAAACAACTGGTATAACTGCTAAAATAAAATAGGGTACCAAAAAAGTTCAAATTAATGGATTGTACCTTCAATATAAAATAAAGATATATGGGAAATGTCAGAAGGTAAAAGAGAAGCTGTAAAAACACTTAACTTTTCTTTTTACAAAGGCAATATGGAAAAAGACTATTCTGGTATTTAAAAACTTGTAATGTATTTAAAAATAAGCAATTATATTATTAAGAAAGAAATGGTAAAATAGGAGCATAAAGTAGGATTTTAGAAGATGATACCTAAATAACAAATTTAAAAATAAAATTATCTCTACAAAATGATGAAGGGTCTCAAATACAATTGATTAAATATATAAAATATATGAAACATATCTTTTAATTAGTAAAAAAAAAGTACTTATGAGCTATAGGTTTAAAAAGTGCTCAGGATTCAGATATTATTTTTACATTTATTTTTTTCAAATATAGAGATTATATCAACATTTCTCCTATTGGAGGAAAATGATGTTACAGTATGGTTATAGCTCAATTATAAATTCAGGGGCTATTATACTACTCACAGCTTTCTACCTTCAGTTTGTAAAATTAAAACATAAAAAAATTAATCAAATAAAGTAAATATTCAATTTGAAATTATATGAAAGTAAGGATAAAAATAAAAAGAAACAAATCCTCCACCTCTTGTTCAGGACTGCTGCCAGAGCAGATAAATTTCCTGCAAATATTGATCACAGTATTTGGCTGGTCACATTTATACTATTTTGTAAAATACCCATGTGATAAAATTAGATAATGTTGAAGTTAATTTTTATTTAGCTTTTCAGATTATATATTAGGGTTGTAAATCAGATGATTTTAGTGGCTTAATAAATTAAATGCATGACTGATATATAATTTTATATAACTACACATTATATAATGCTTAATATATATTTAAACTTATTCATATAGTAGATAATGTCTTCATAGAAGATTGACAAATTTCATGAATGAAAATTGTCAGCATAAGTTTATACTAACAAGATTTCATATATTTTAGATTATATTTATTATATAAATTTATTTTGAAAATAACAAAAAAACCCAATGAAATAAAGCAGAAAAAACACAGTTTTCTGAAAGCTGTGTTTTCCTTTGTTTATAGCAATTGAAGAAATCCTAGGAGTGTTCATGAGAATGAATGCTATGATATAGGAAATACAATAGTAAAAACTCCATATTATATGTCAAGTTCTTGAATACTTTTTTGAATATTTGTCATGCTCAGTTACATCAACTTCAGTACACAACTGAAGTGTTGGAAGCATCATGTCCTATCATCATTTGGTTTTAACATCTACTCTGAGTATTTCCCTTGTAACCAATGTATTTGATACTATTGCAGATGAAATTTTTCTTTGGTTACATATTAACTTGCCATTTCTCTAGTGCTTTGTTTTAATATATTGAGATTGGTTTTATATACAATTCATGCCAATCAACTTAAATCATGCTGAACTACAATGCAAAAATATAAGCTATAAAATTTAATAAAACCTTTTAAGGTGATGATATGTTCTTGGTCATCAGCTAGGAAGGAAGTTTGACAGGCCATTTGTCATAGAAATTTTGAAACACCACATACTGAAATTATCTTCTGTTTGTTTTGTTATGTTCTTTATATTCAAAGTATATGATTACTAAGTTTTTCAGTGTATTTTCTTATATCTGTTACTTAAATAATATTTTTCACTCCGTCTCCTCTAATACAGCCAGCGCTCTGCATCCTTGGGTTCAGCATCCATGAATTCAATCAAATGCAGGTTGAAAATATTAGGAAAAAAATTTCATCTGTACTGAACATGCACATACATTTTTTTCTTGTCATTATTCCCTAAACAATACAATATAACAGCTGTTTACATAGCATTTACATTGTATTAGGTATTATAAATAATCTAGAAATAATTTAAAGTGTATGGGGCCATGTGCATAGGTTATATGCAAATACTTCACCATTTTCTATCAGAGACTGAGCATCCATGGATTTTGGTATCCATGGGAAGTCCTAGAACTACTTTCCCATGATACCGAGGGAAGACTGTATATGTGTGTGTGTGTGTGTGTGTGTGTGTGTGTGTGTGTGTGTATGTATGTATATGTATATATATATATATCAAAAAATTCACTGTTAACCTTTTTGAATATGTTTAAAAATATATTTCATTTGCCATGTAATCTAAATGCAATTTATCTTCATTTTGTTGTTTCTACACATTCCTGTTAAAATGGAGCAGCATATATTTGGGAGTAAACTATTAAGAAGATAACTATAGTCCATATAAATGTAGTAGGATACAATGAATTTGTACTAAAAAAGTAATTACCTTCTGAGAATTAAACCCATAAAATACTCATATAACAAATATGTTAGAAGCTATTATTTAAGATAAGGAATACTTCCATATTTGCATAACAAAACAAATAATTGGATATTAGATATTAGGTCTTCTCCACTACCAATAATTTGAATTTGAATTGAGAGGATCTTGCATCAGAAGTTGCCGTAAGTAACTGACAGCCAAGACCTGCTGAGACAGGAGCAGATATCTGGTTGGTTTTTTTTTTTGAGACACGGTCTACCTCTGTCATCCAGCTGTAGTGTAGTAGCTTGGTCATAGCTCACGGCAGCCTCGAACTTCTAAGCTCAAACAATCCTCCCCCCCTGCCTCTCTCATATATAGGACTGCAGGTGTGCGCCACCATGCTTGGTTAATTTGTATTATTTTTTGTTGAGACAAGGTCTCACTACATAGCCGGGCTTGTCTCAAAGTCCTGGCCTCAGGTCATCCACCTGTCTTGACTTCTCAAAGTGCTGAGATTTCAGGAGTGAGCTACCATGCTCCACCAATGTCTTTATTTTTAATGAACATCACTTGTAATCCCCTTGTAAACCGTGGAGATTTGTAAGGAATTTAACTCACATACCTTTTTGTTGTTCTTTTTTTTCTTTTTTTCTGGTGAAGTTAGTTTTCCTGAACTTTTAGAAAGAGTCTTGGTTTAGGTGGCTTCTCTCACTTCACAGATCTTTTTCTTCTACATGTGTGTGTTTAGTGTTAAAAATACGTATATATGGTAGTTCTTTTTCTTGGATTTCATGGCTCTGTCAACTTTCTCTGCTTGATTCTTTCCCTCTGTTGCTTCTGCCCTGATCAATTTTTGTCCCACTACCTGTAATTACTCCTTAATGGGGATTCCTGTTCCAGCAGGGCGCCCTGGTGGGCCAGTTCGAGAGTTCGCAGGGGAAAGTCTGCTTCATCCCAGTTCAGACCATCTTGCTGTGCATCTTGTTATTGTAGGGAAAAAGTCCCTCTGCTCTAGCGGTTGGTCCCTGCATGTTCTGGGGATTATCTGTTGCCTACTTGGTGTTCTCTTGTTCTCAGGTCTGTCAAATACGCCACTGACTCCATCAGACCCCACTGCCAGTAGTCGGCAGTTCTTGGGGCTGTTGGCAGTTTTCCCCCAACTTCTAATATGTTTGCGTTTGTGGGGATTTCTTGTCATGTAGTTTTACTGTAAATGCTGTCTGTTTTTTTATTTTGCTCTATACTAGCTTTGTCCACTTTTATGTGGGAATTCAAGAAAATACAAAACTGTGTCATTCTAAATGGCTCTTCCGGTGATTTTTACGTACCATTGCTCTACATCATGATATTTCGGCTCCAGTGACCACTTTCAACTGATCTCAGTTTGTGCTTCTCTTAGTAGATGTGATTAAATCGAGGATTTTGAGGTGGGGAGATTATCTTGGATTATCCAGGTGGTCCCTAAATATAATCACAATGGTGTTTAAAATAAGGAGGCAAGAGGATGAATGATAAGTAGGAAATATGATAACAGAAGAAAGAAGTTAGAAAGTCCTTGAACCAAGCAATGCAGGCAGGATCCAGAAACTGAAAAAGGCAAGGAACCAGATTTCCCCCTGTAGACTCCAGAAGGAACACAGCCCAGCAGGTTTGATTTTAGACAGTGGGCCTCCAGAACTGTAATAGAATAAATTTATACTGTTCTGTGCCACTACATTTGTGGCAGTTTCTTATGAAAACAATGGAATTACTAATACACTATTGTGTTTTACTTGCTATCTCTGATCAATAACATATACTTATAAATTATGCAAAAATTAACTGACAATTGTTTTGTGTTCATTTAGAGAATATATTTCCAGTAAAGATTTGAAGACATTCTTCGTTTTATTTTTCTTTGAGTTTTCACAAGGTACACAGGGATAGATTCTAGTACGATAAATATGATAGTCACTACCAGATGATTCTTTTCCTACCAAATGTTTTGCCACATGCAAGCTTTTATCTTCTTCCTCACTGTTACTTTGTATTTTCAATGTCTCACCTTCAGAAATTGAAGCATCTTCCAACATACATTAGACCACACAAGGGCACTTAATCATGTAAACAGTAAAATCAGTGTCACAGCTAATCTTCCATCTAATGGCAGATTTCTTAGCTATGTGTACTTTGATGGTAATGATGAAAGAAAATACCTTTTATTTTATTATTCCACAATATTCATTCCAACTTGAGAATCCCGGTATGCACTGGTTGTAATTATAACAACAACAAAAAATCTTGTCTTTTTTTTGTTAATTACAGATACATTAGCATTACTTTGGGATATAATGCCACTCCAATTTCACTTCTCTTTATGAAATTGTGTAATGTAGGGACAAAAAGGTTGATGCACCTACAAATATTTTAATCCATGAAAGGGACATTTGTTTTTCCTTTTTCCTTTTGTTATGTTATGAGTTATGTTGGAGATAATGGATTACGAAGAAGTCACCCTCACTGTGATTCATCAGTCTTAGGGAGTGGGGGCAACATCCACTCTGCTCTTAATGATTGGTTTCTAAGTGACATGGCCTTTTGTGCCATAAAAAAAGAATCTAGTTCTAAGGCTTGAGCATTATATTTAGCAATGATACAGAAAACACACTTATTGTCAATGAGTAAATTAATCTGACTAAAAGGATGTGACATTGTTTAGGCTTCCTGTCTTTGGAGAAAGGACGAGTAGGCTGGTTTCTCACACAATCATGCAGCCGCAGCTCTTTTCCTACAGAACTGTTAAACAACAGAAAACCAGTCTGTGATTTGGAAGATTTCGCATTTACAAGAGCAGCCAAATAGAACTTCTTGATTTAAGCCACTAATCTAAGATTGTGGCTCAACTCTGAAAGAAAGGTTTAGGGCTAAATGTGATTTATAAATTATCCAATTTAAATAATTGAATAATTGACAAGGCAATTAAAACAGCTAGATTAGCTTAAATTTTAATATATTAATCCTGCAAATTGTAAAATGCTGTGATTATCATACATGAAAGACACAATCACATACCAATGCTGCTAATTGTGGTCTTCTTAGTAAGTTTTTAAATTCTTCACTATTCATTTTTTGCATTATACTAATAGATCCTCTTATTAACCTCATTTCATTTTCTTTTCTTAAAAAATTTAATAAAGTCAGAGGTTATAACTCTTCAGAATCTTAAAGTGAATCTTTTCACATTCAGAATCTAAAAAAACAACTAAATTTTAAAATCTGGAAGACAAAGTTTCACAGGTCTTCAAGACAACAAATTATTCTCTTCAATAAATTGTAACCTATCTCTGGGCAATTTCTCACTGTGTTGTCTTCTGTTAGATTACAGTCCCGTTGTTAAGCAATGCTGAGAGTCATAGGCCACCTGCTTAGTGTTTTATGGCAAGGTTACAAAAGGGAGAAACAAATAGCAGGGAAGGATTGGGATACAATCATTGAGAGCTACGAACCAACACACATCTCTTTTGGCATCTGACCCCATTCTTGCAAACCCTTTGGATTTCAACAAAATTTCCTGATTATTAATTGAAATTCTGGGAAGATAATTGTGTCATGTATTCATTATTTTTAAAGAAAGAAGTCTATTTCTCTTAGGCTGTCTAATTTATTCCTCTTGATAATATATAATTGTGCAGTATTTCTGACGAGACAAAGAAATGAGAAAGAAATCATGGCCATCCTGCGGTGGCATCTCACAGCTCGACTAAGCTGACCTTTTTATAAGCCTTGTTAGTTTTATTTAAGAAGCATGCATTGATCTCATTATTTACTCTCCAGACTGTTTCATTATCCCTAAAAATTGAACCCACCACTGATAGGCGAATTTAGTAGATTCAACAATTGTCTAAATGTATTTTCCATTTGCGCAAATTCAGAATCAAAGCAGCCCAAATGCTTTCACAAAAATCTAAAAATAAAGTGAGCATTACTTCCTTTATACTATCAAAGAGGGGCTTTTAAATTTTCTAAGATTAAAGAAGAAATAGGTTTTTTTTGTTAAGCTTGTTTATACTAAGCCACTCAAAATGAGGAGTTTGCTTTACATAATTGATAAACAAAATCTTTCTTTCATGTATGAAATAAATACTCTCTCAGGGTCTTTAAAGCAGGGAAAGATGAATCATACATCTGTAAATGACTGACTTTGGTGTCAAACTGACTGTATCTGATTCAGGCTCCATCATTAAATTTGGGCAAATTACCTCATCTCTATTTCCTTTGTGTAAAATTGAGATAATAAAAAGATGTACCTCATCTATGTATTTTGAAAATCAAATGAGATAATCCAGAAAAAGCACTTGGTACATTGACTCAAAGCAAGCCCTCAATGTGTTAGATATGTTTATTACCATGACAGCACAATTTATGGTTATATACTGGAACTGTGAATCCAGTATCAGAATGTAGAATATTGAGAACAAATAACCTGAAATCAGCCCACTTTTGGTTTTGTTCTATGAAAATAGAAATTCACAAAATACAAAAAAAGGGAAAAACCACTGAATTTCTGCATTATAAAAATAGATTGAACTTAGGATTCCTTTGAAATATTAGTTCTTCCAGTGCTTTTAAAATATGATTCAATTTATAAAAATCCGACTTAGAGAAAACTTTTTTGGGATCTAACTATTGTGTTGAAGTGGTATAATTTTTTGGAGAACAAATCGATGTCATTTTTCTATTTGTTTTGTTGGGTTGAAGATAAACCTTCATGAAAAATTCAAGTAATATGTTGCCGTATTTCAGTCTTCCATTCTGTCTGTCTTTAAAACACACTTAATTTTTGTTTATTCTTCCCCTTTCCCTCCAAATAAAAAGGCTGATGGTTTGGAAGAAATTCAATAAAACAGGTTTTCTAGTCAAGGAGTGTTGTATTTTCTTCTGTGAGAACACTCAAATGAGTATAAGTACCCCGCTGGGAACCATAGTGCCTCTAATTTCTCTTGTATCATTTCTTGTGCATAGAATTGTGGTTTTTTATGCAATCATTAAAACAAAAAAGTTTTCACTAAGCCATGTTTTTCTAAAGATAACCATTACATTTCTATACAAGTTTTTTTTTTTAAGTGTCAATAATATCTGCGTAGCAGGGCCTGAAAATCATACAATTTCAGGAAATTTATTTTGTACACTTTATAAACTGAAAGAACGAAGAAACATATAGAAAATTTCCTTTGAGCTAAATTTTTGAAGAAAGGTGAATTGTTTTATAAATTACTATGATTAACGTAATTGGATAAAGTCAATGATTTGTACATTTTTCAGCATTTACTTTCAGTAGGATTTTCATTTTCAACTCATATTTAAAGATTTTCCATGGCCTAGTGGAATATACCAGGTCACACATAAAATACACATTCTGAGAAGTTCTCAGAGCTCATGAATTTAACCTTGTGTATCTACATTTCACTTCCTTCTACCATTTTCTGTGTTCTTGATATCTTCACTACTATTGCTACCATTATTTATTGAGAGATTGTATTATAATAAATGTTTTATATGTTTTACTTCATTTACTACTCACCATAAAACTTTGTGTTAGACATTATTCTCATTTCAAAGATGAGATCAATAAAACTCCGACAGGTTAAATAACTTGCCCAAGGTTATACAGCTACTAAATGATGGAGCGAGACTTCAAACCAGGGCTCCCTAATTACAGTGCGACTTAACCATGATTCCATATGCCAGGAGCACCGTTAATTATCAAGGAGGGAGAAAAAGCCATGCGCAATTACTGCCCTATAACTGTAACGTGTGATGTAAAGTATGTAAAGTATGATGCAGGTGATGTAATAGAGGAATCACGGGGAGTGGCGTGGTGTCTCAAGCTTGCCTGGGGGCATTCGAAACATTTTCATAGAATAGATGGCAATGGGGTAAGTCTTGAGCGATGAATGAATGTTTCCCAGGCTATTAATGGTGTTATAAAATAGTTAAAGTTATGGAAATGGGCAAGAGAGATTGTTGGTTGTTTGTTCTGTGCTGAGTAAAATTTACTTGGTTGGGATTGTGCACTCCCAGTTGACTTCGTATTGACTAGGCTATTTTCAAATCTGTAAGGGTAGAACTTAACTTTTAGAATAGTGATTCATATTCATAGAAATGAAAATAATTTTTTTCCAGTAAAGATAGAATTTATTTCGATTCAGTAATATTATTCAATAATAACCCTAAATGTTGCATTTTATTGTTCTATGGGAATATGGGATATTAACAAGTCTTAAACATATTTGGAAACTTCATTCAGCTTTTCTAACTATGTATTTTGTGTGTGTGAGTTAAAAAAATCTTTTTTTCAGATGTCCATCTTATATTTGCATAATTATGTTTTTAACTTTTTTAAAATTATATTTTAGCAATATGGTATAGAAATTTTCGTTAGATCAACCACCTTGAACACAAACACAAAATTGTCTGTATCGAGTGGTTGTGCAAATCTCTAAAATATAGGAGAGAAGGATAATTTGGGGAATGCATGAAACAGGGAAGAATAGCAGGGCCTATTTTTTTATAGGTCTTGAATGCTATGCTAAGAAAAGTGGATTTATTATATTGGTATAACTGGTATATTGAACAAAAGAGACATGCAAATTAAAATCAGAAATCTGCTACATCCTTTTCTTTTTTACTGATTTGCAAGCTCACTTTTTTTTTTTTTCCTGACTGACACCTCTGTATCTATTGGATGCAATTTAAGAAAAATTGCAATAAATTTTCCGGATACTCAAATACTTAAATAATAAATTCTAGTAAAAATATAAATTCAGTAATTAATATGTTTAGTCCCACATAATAATCACGGTTTCCAACTTCACTCAAAGCTTCTGCGTACCATGGCTTAGTCCTGCTGCAAGGTTGATGACCAAGCGAAGGAGGCATGATCTTTATCTCCCTATTTTCCCTGCCCAGAATCTGTGCTCCTGGTTCGCCCCTTCCATGTAGCTCCTTCTGCCTTTCATTTGGCTGGTTCTATCCAGGTGATTAAGGGATGGCACTTTCTTGGCTTACGATGCATTTAAACCTATTCTTTTACCCACAGAGCACTTCTGGAGGTAATTTCAGGAGCCCTCTATCACTGGCATTTTCTTTCCTGCAAGACCTTTAATACAGTAAAGTTCATCACGCTGAATGATTAAACAAAGTATTTAAATATGTATAATAAAAGTTCAATAAATTGTTATTGGCATTACTGTTACTTTTTTCAAGATTTGAAATATCTGCAACATTTGATTGCAGCCACAAAAGAGAAATAGATGTGTGTTTGAAAAGCTCAATTTCCTGTTTCAGATAATCTTACCTATTTTAACAGTGATGTTAAGCATAATTTTAAAATGATAACAAAATACAAATAGGAATACTGTTTGAAGGATTTTAAACATTTATATAAAAATTCCTTACCAATCACAACTACTTTCTGGCATAATCATTTCAAGTTATTACACATTTTTGATTTTTTATTACCAAACTGATTGAAATTAATTTTGTTTGCTCTTTTTCAGTTCCCAGGCACCAACCTAATTGATACTGTGTTCCTGCTTCAGTTGATTAGTTTTTCTGTTTATATGCAATTTGGGGTTTGCAGAGAAGCAATGATAAGCAGATTGAGTGTCTGTAAGTTTATCAACATGTGACTTTACTGTCTGAATTGAATGCAGAACGTAAAAATTCATTAAAACTCACCTTTGAAACCCACAAATAAACAGTTCAGAAAAATATCTAATGAGATGGCAACAGAAATTCTCCAAATACAACTTCAGCCATAATAGTCTTTATTAAAATATAAAAACCAGTTGGCACATATTTCTTTAGCATTTTTCCAGTAGGGGTGGGTATGCTATCTTTCAAATCTTGAGTGTAAGAAGCAATGAGTGGCATGCTTCTTGCTTCTGTACAAAGTATTTTGTTTTGTTTTGTTTCCCTCCCTCATTTCTCTTTGCCCTAAAACCTTCCCTTCTGTGTTTCTGTTCTCACATACCTGTACCCAGAACAATACCTTAGTTCTTTGAAGCACATAGTGTACAGATATCTTCATTTTCTATGTGGCTATTTTTGATGACTTCAAAACCCATGTCGACGACTTTTCCATTGTTCTGGAGTTACTAAATCTCCTAAATTCCAATAAACAGTTTCAACATTCCACTTCAGCAACCCACTAATACCTTCCAGCTTATTATAAAACAACAAAACAAAAGAATGCAAAACAAAACAAAACCCTACCATTTCTGAGGCCTAAACCTTGAATTTTTTTTCCTAAGGAATTAAACTTAGAAATGATCTTACTTGTCTTCTATGTTCCTTATTTCCTTTTATTTCTAAAATATTTTCCAGTTATAGCCATTGAGTGATGATAGAAAAAAGCTTACTTAAACATGTTAAAAGACTCCACCATGGGCAGAGACTATTTGGGGAGAGGGGTATGTGGGAAATCTCTGAACCTTCAGATCAACTTTGCTGTGAATCTAAAAGTGCTCTAAAAAATAAATTTTACCTTTTTAAAGACTGTGCTATATATTTATGCAGTATGGCCTCTCATGGGCTCTTTAAGAATGGCTCAGCAATCCTTTCATGCACCTACAGTCTCCTTGGAAGATGTTCCAGATCCTTCCCAATTGTCCCAAGGTCCTCAGCTGCTTTGTTACCTTAGCAGCAGCTATCACGTATTATGTTACAGAGAATAACATGGCACTGGGTCCTCAAGCCTCACTCTTCTCCATCTTTCCGTGTTTCTCACTCATTTTTTTCCTTCTGTTTTCTGGGATGAAGATGTATCATTTCTCTATAAGCCTTCCTTCTTAGTTTATAAACTCATTCCACGATGCCCCACTTCCTACATGGTTTGAGTGTTTTCCAATATTTTGGATTTTTCTTTCCTTCTACCTTCTTCTTCCCTCATGACAATAAATACATGTACCTTGTCTATCCTAAATTGAAGACCAAAATCAAAAACACTCTGTAGATATTGCTACTCAATTAATTCATTCAAAGGATTCTATTATCACTAAGAGAAACACTCTACTCTGTTGTAACTTTCATGCTTGCTTTTAATATTATTTCAGAATAAAACATATATTAACATTATGACTCAATATAAGTCAAAGCAATGGTACAAGGTATCGATTTTTAAATTAATCTCAACTTCACCTGCTCACACTGAGTTTGGAGTGAGGTGTGGGACGGGGTTTTACATATTATTCATCTATTGAATAGATTTCCCTGAATCTTTAAATTTGGGAAAGAAATTTTTCGAATCCCAGGCCCAATATTTTGGATAATGCAATATTGTTATTTTAATACTGGTTCCACATTCTCTTGACACTTTCTCCTGTCTTCCTTGATCTTTGGACGTTTTGTCTGCTCTGCATCCTCAACCTCTCTTCTTTCTCTCTCTGAACTATCATAATTCCACAAAGTCCTGAATTCGAGATGCTTTTTTTCTCCTCCTCTTTTCCTTGGTGATTTCAATGATTCCTATAATTTTAGTCTCTCTCAGAGCAAAATGATCAATAATATTTATACCTCGAACTGTGTTATCTTGTAGGATTTCTGGGATACAGAGTGAATGCAACTGGCTGGCTCACCTCAATCTTACCATGTTCAAAACTGCAACTATCGTCATCCTCCCCAATTCTGCTCCTGCCATATTTGTCTCAGTTAATGAAAGAGTACAACATTCTTCCAAGGCATGGAGTTCTGTCTCCAGATTCCCCTAGATGTGGGAATAACAATGTGGATTTTCTCAAAAAGCTTGGAAATTTCTTTAGTTCAATTGTAATATAGATATTATAGAATAAGACATAGAAGGTAATCTCAAAATAACTTTATTTCCAAGATTTTATTGAAAGCGTTAAAACATTTACAGGAAATAATAACAAAAAATTGTGTCCATCTTGGTAGATTGTTCAGCAGAGGAAAGACAGAAGAGCAAAGAGACATAACAGTTTCCCACCAGTATCCATGGAAGATGGTGCACAGCTCTGAACCCTGAGTGTTCAAGACTGTGTCTATGTAGTGAGGAAGACTGAATTATGCTTTTGGGGCTTAATGACATCATTTGTCAGTTTCATGTGAATAACTCTATTCTGATTCTACTTGCACCCAACCATATGTTGATTGTATTTTGGCTTCCTATGTAGTTTTGCCTACAGATTCAGATAAGGAAATTGTTCAATCTAAATAATAATTGTAGTTTTCATTATAAATTGAAATATTAGCCTTCTGGGTTTTTTTGTTTGTTTTTTTTTTTTCTGAAGACAAGTTCTCACTGTCACACTGTCACTTAGGTTGGAGTGCAGTGGTATGATAACAGCTTATTATAACCTTGAATTTCTGGAATCAAGTGATCCTTCCCCATCAGCCTCCCAAGTAGCTAGGACTCCATGTGCATGCCACCATGCCTAGCTAATTTTTAAATTTTTGTAAAGATTGAGTCTTCTGTGCTTAGGCTGGTCTTGAACTCCAGGCCTCAAGAAGTCTTTCTATCTTGGCCTCCCAAAGTGCTGGGATTACAGGCGTGGGGCCCTGCACCCAGCTATCTTTTGGGTTTTGTCTTATGAGTCTGTCAAATGTTGGTGTATTTCAGAGAGATGATCAACTTTTTTATTTTGCTTTTTATTAGAATATGATACACATATGATAATTACATACCATGAAGTTTCAGAAACTGAGAATACTCATGTAACCAACATCCTGATCAAGAAACAAAAATAATCAGCATCCCCAAAACCTACCAGTCCAAGCCTTTGGAATCTCTTACCTAAGCCATTGAATAGACTTCAAAGCAGACTCCCTGCTTCTTCTCACTGATATTTTCTTAATCATAGTTCTGATCATAGAATCCCTCTGTTTGTAGATATTCACTGTTTCCTTGTTGCTTAACTTCTTTTTTTTTCATTTCAAAATATTAAGAGGTTACAAATGTTTTAGGTTACATGGATCTCTTTTGTCATGCTTGAGTCCCAGCTATAGGTGTACTCATCACCCATAAGGTTTTTGCCCCTCCCCTCCTCTTCTCTCCCCCCTGGTTGATTTCCACTGAGTTTTACTTCCCTCTGTGCACATGTGTGCTCATGAGTTAGCTTAAATTAAATGGAAAATACATTGATTTTGATTTTTCTATTCTTCAGATACTTCACTTAGGAGAATGGGCTCCAGTTCTATCCAGATTGTTGCAAAAGGTATTAATTCATGTTTTTATGGTTGAGTATACTCCTTGGTATATAAATACCAAATTTTATTAATTCACTCATGAATTGATGGGCACTTGGGTTGATTTCATATCTTTGCAATTGCAAATTGTGTTGCAATAAACATTCGAGTGCAGGTGTCTTTTTGATGAAAAGTCTTCTTTTCCTTTGGGTAGATATCCAATAGTGGGATTGCTGAATTAAATTCTAGGACCACTTTAATTCTTTGAGGAATCTCCATACTGTTTTCCACAAGGGTTGTACTAACTTACAGTCTCAACAACACCATATAAATATTCCTTTCTCTCTGCATCCATGCCAGTATCTATTGTTTTGGACATTTTAATAAAAAACATTCTAACTGGGGTAAGGTGATATTTCATTATGGTTTTAACTTGCATTTCTTTGATAATTAGTGATGTTGAACATTTTTTCCATACATTTATTGTCCATTTGTCTTTCTTCTTTTGAGAAAATTCTGTTCATGTCTTTTGCCCACTTTTTAATAAAGTTGTTTGTTTTTTTCTTGATGATCTGCACATCAAAAAGATGATCCACAGAACTAAATGGGCTTCATCCCAGCCAGGGATGCAAGGATGGTTTAACATACATAAATCAAAAAATGTAATTCACCACATAAACAAAAGCAAAAACAAAGGCTATATTATCATTGCAATGCATGCAGAAAAAGCATTCAACAAACTCTAGCACCCTTTCATGAACAAAACCCTCAAAAAATTAGGCATAGAAGGAATATATCTCAGAATTATAAAAGCCATATGTGACAAACTCACAACCAACATTATGCTGAATGTGGAAAAGTGAAACAAATTTCCCCTAAGAACTGGAATAAGACAAGAATTCCCATTGTTACCACTTCTATTCAACTTAGTGCTGAAACTCCTAGTCAGAGCAATTAGGCAAGAGGAAGAAATAAAGGGTATCCAAATCAGGAAAGAGAATGTCAAACTATCACTCTTTGCTGATGATATGATCTTGTATCTAGAAAACCCCAAAGATTCTACCAAGACTCTCCTTAAATTTATAAATTCAGCAAAGTCTCAAGATACAAAATCAATGTTCATAAATCAATAGCATTTCTATATACCAATAACAGTCAAGCCAAGAGTCAAATCAAAGACTCAATATCATTCACAATAACTATAAAGAAAATAAAATACCTAGGAATGCACTTAACCAAGGAGTTGAAAGATGTCTACAAGGAGAACTACAAAATTCTGAGAAAAGAAATCTCAGAGGATACAAACAAATGAGAAAACATATCATGCTCGGGGGTAAGTAGAATTGATATTATTAAAATTTCCATACTACCCAAAGTGATATACAAATCCAATACAGTCTCCATCAAATTACCAATGTCATATTTCACAGATTTATTCTACACTTCATTTGGAACCAGAACAGAGCCTGAATAGATAAAGCAATATTAAGCAGAAAGAACAAATCTGGAGGCATCATATTATGAGACTTTAAACTATACTACAAGGCTATAGTAATTGAAACAGCATGGTATTGGCACAAACATAGAGTCATAGACCAATGGAACAGAACAGAAAATCCAGGTATAAAACCATGTACCTACAACCAACTGATCTTTGTCAAACCAGAGAACAATGTACACTGGGGAAAAGAATCCATATTCAATAAATTGTGCTGGGAAAATTGGATAGCCATATGCAGAAGAATGAAAAAATTAATTTGAGTTGGATAAAAGACTTAAATATAAGGCATGAAACCATAAAAATTCTAGAGGAAAATGTAAGAAAAACTCTTCTAGCTATCATCCTAGGCAACGAATTTGTGACTAAGAATGCAATGTCAATCATGGCAACAACAAAAATTAATAAATGGGATTTGATTAAACTAGAAAGCTTCTTCACTACTAAGAAAACAAGCAATAAAACAAATAGACAACCTGCAGAATGGAAGAAAATATTAGCAAACTACACATTCGATGAAGGGCTAATATCCAGAATTTACAAAGAACCCTGTTGCCTAACTTCTAAGTTACTTGGGGGTTTTTACCTACTTTTTCACCTCCAAATGTCACTACTTTCCTAGCCAAAATAAATAACTTACCACACCTAGATATTTCTCAGGAAAACAAAGCAATGGGAATTAATTACAACAGGACAGAAACACAGGAGCTGCCACAAGAGCAATGATTCTTGACAAATGCTGCACTTCGGAATTATCAAATAATCATTCAAAAATATACACAAAGAATAAATGTTTGAGATGATGGACATGCTAATTACCCTGATCTGATCACTATATGTTATATGTATTAAAATATCACTATGTACCCCATGAATATATATTATTGTCAATATAAAAATTAAATTAAATTTAGAAAATACATACATGGCTCAATTTATCTTTTTAACTGTTCTCTTTCACTCATATCCGGCAATCTGTAAGCAAATAATATGAGCTCGACTTTCAAAATATATCCAAAACTACTCACAGCCTCCAAAGTGAACACCTCAGCTACTATCATCTTCTCACATTGGGATTTTGCAGTAGTCTCCAAGCAGAATTCCTTTCCACCTTTCAGTTTTCACAGCACAGTCGTCAGAGTGATCCTGATGAAATGTATGAGTAAAATCATGTCTTTTTGTTCTAAAAATCCTCCAGTCATTTTTTATCTTACTTACAGTAATATCTAAAGTTCTTAAAACAGCTTTCAAGTCTCTCGTCTGCCCTGTCCAGCATGGTAGCCCTGCAGGCCTTTCCACCTGTGCCTACTGAGCCCTCCAAATGTGGAGAGTCCAAAATGAGATGCACTATGAGTGTAAAATACACACCAGATCCCAAAGATTTGGTACCCCAAAAAGTCAAATATCTCAGGATTTCTTTCACTAATTACATATTAAAATAATTTTCACAAATTGGGCTAAACAGCATATATTATCACAATTAATTTTGCATGTTTTTTTTCACTATATAAGGTGGCTGTTGGAAAATCTAAAATTATGCACGTGACTCACATTCTATTTCTATTGGATAATGTTGCTCTGAACAATCTCAGCTCCCTTGTCTTTCTGATCTCCTCTCTCCCTACTTCTTCATTATTTCTTATCATATTTCCTTCCTGACTCTTCTTTGAACACGCCGGTAATGCCTCCACCATAGGGTATTTTAATTTTCCTTCAGTCTGGAAGGTTCTTTCCCCTAGAATTTCATGGTATCTTCCTTCTTTTTTTAGGCCTTTTCTTTAAAGTTATGTTTTCGGTGAAATCTTCCATGGTTACTTGATCTAAAATTGAAACCCACGGAACTTATATCTCCCTTCTCTGCTTTATTTTTTTCTTCAGTTCTTATCTTTATGTAACATGATGTATGTAATAAAGCAAACTGAATACAGGAGAAACTGCTTAAATCTAGCAGAAGGTACTTTCTGTAAACCAAGGCACAGACACCAGAGGATACAGACATCTTTACTCAATGTTCAGACACATAATGGGGATTTACTATAACAAGAAAGTCTCTCCAGGACTTCACAGCACATGACTAGAAACGTAGGTGTGAAACAATACTCAGGAGTCCACACCAGTGTGGCTTTTATGTTCAGGAGGTATGATTATGAATAACAGAAGCCCAGAGCTTTATTTCATCTCCTGAGGACAACTGCAAGAATATCATGGTCACAATTCAAGCCTAGGAAGGACCTGAGTAGGTAAAAGTAGAGACACTTATAGTAGAGATTGAAGGAAAACCCCTATGTCTTGTTCCAGTGGGCACAATAAATGGTGGGTTACTGAGAGTGGGAACCATTATCTCATAGAATGGATATATTTGAAATGCTAGTAATACAAGGGGCCTTTACACAGTAATCATGATCTTCTTTCAACATCAGAAAATAACCAGACATGAAGAGATCTTAGGAGACCATTTGTTCCACAGTGTCTACTTTAGTGATAGTCAATTTTTGGCTGTCTAGCACACTGCTGACCAACTAATAGTCTGGCAGTATCACGTATTTCTTAGGTCACCCACTATATGGGCCCCTGTATGTTAGGCTGGTTCACTAAGTGTCTTCAAAGAGTAGCAGAGTTGACTATGTCACCTCTATCCAAGACTTGAAGGAATTTGTTGCTCTTAGCCCCTAGTGTTCAAGAGAACTTCATTTTGTCAGAGCACACTGCATGCTGCCCTTGAAAGGGTGGTTACATTGCATCTAGAAAGAGCTGGAAAAGAAAGATCAGTTATCTCTGGTCATGTTTCAGATTTAACCACCTGTTAAGGAGTGAGTTCTGTTCACTGTATGTAAATCTCACAGATCAGCAAATGTGATCATGCTGACAGCAGAAAGAAAAAAGAGGGTCTTCCAGATCCATGCTAGCTCATTTTATTGTAACTATTTACAATAATACTTTATTAAAAAATGAAAATTGCAGGACAATAGGGTTTCTGTATCCAGCTAATATTCTCTAGGAATACACACATATTACATAAGAAAAATGGAGAAGACAAAAAGAATTCCAAATCTAAGTATATAATAAGATACAGCATTTTAAGATAAGGTACAGTGGGCCAAACTGAGGGGGCTGCTCATGGCATCCGTCATGCACTCGCTCCCCTGGCCTGTGTCTGAGACTGCGCAGACGGCTCCTGCAAGCGTTTGACTCTCTCCATTTCCAGCAGTGCAGTGTTACCTGTGGTTATTTCTCTCCGCATATGTTCTACCCTGATTTTTCAATTTCCTAGATAATTCCTGTTCTTCCTCAGAGTTACACAGTCCCTAAGAGAAAAATCTCAAAAGAGAAATATTCCGATGTATTTCCAAAAGACAGAAATTGTTTTACGGTTTAGCAATGAGCAAAAAGATGCAACTGGGACTGGGAAGCAAAAACGTGTCACAAATTACAACATAGAGTGTGAGGGCGTCGTAGCTGTCCTGCAGAAATGGGCATCGGTAGTCTGGTAGAGCATGGGTGGAAGAGCACGTGGCTTTGGGCAGCTACTTAAGATTTTTGAGCTTTGGTTTCTGCAGCGATTAAAATATATCTACAGCAAGTTGTCGCTGTAAGGAGAAAATAACATAATCCACTGTTAGCACTGTGACTGATCCACAACCACCATTCCATCAAAGTATATTTTTATTGTTGCACTTATTGCTGTTCATCCAATAAATCAGATTCAACCCTGATTCTTCACCTGTAATACATACATCAAACAACTACATTTTTTCCTGACTAGTATTGTGGCCCTTTAACAATGATATTACAGTATTATCATAAAGGAGAAGTTGCTCTTCACAAAGAGCACCTATTTATTCCTGCCTTCAAGGAATTTGCAATCCAATAAGATGAGTAATATTTATACATTAGAAACAACGGGATGCCAATGCTAAGGGCTACTATACGACTACTAATGTTGGGCTCCATGAAAGCAATGCTCGTTCTCCATGTAGCAATGACAAGAATGAATACAGGAGAAGAAAAATAATGTCCTTTACTGAGTATTTATTATGTGTCAAAAAAGGACTAAACATTTCAAATTGATTTATATTTACTTCTCATAACACATGGTATCGGAAAGGACTATGATCCTCCTGCTTTATATATAGTAGCACTGTA
This sequence comes from Avahi laniger, assembly GCA_963575035.1. Lineage (NCBI taxonomy): Eukaryota > Metazoa > Chordata > Mammalia > Primates > Indriidae > Avahi > Avahi laniger. Next base: position 4,421 of record CAUYSK010036829.1, on the reverse strand, counting down.
GCTTGAAGGGGTAAAATGTCTTACCCAAGATCATCTGCTAGAAAATAGAAGAGCCCAGAAGAAAATTCAGTCCTTTTGACTCCAGACTTTGCTGTTCACAACTCTTCCAAGGGGGCCTACCATAATACTTGGGACATAGAGAGTGTCAAATATTTTTTTGTTGAAAAAATGAGTCAGTCAGGAAATGAATGAATACAATGAGTTACAGGTTATGTAAGCTTATAGGAATTCCAAGGCTGAAAAAAATTCTTTCATTTAGTGTTTTACTCAAGATACATTTATTAAGCATTTACCATATTCTAGGCATGGTAATAAAACCTAGGAATAAAAGGAAGGATGAGGTATTATTTTTGCCTTTAGTAAATTCATATTAAACAAATAGAATCCATACTTTTGAAAGCCTGATGCAGTGGTGCACACCTGTAGTCCTATCTACTCAGGAGGCTGAGGCAGGAGGATCACTTGAGCCCAGGAGTTTGAGTCCAGCCTGGGCAACATAATGAGACACTATCTCTAAAAATTTTTCAAAAAATTAAAAAATACTTTTGATTTATAAGTGCTGTAATAAACACATACTACAAGTACTGTGGTAAGATGATTAAAGAAGAGATTTCCCTTGGCTATGTTGTGGTGGATAGAGAATATCTTATAAATGAAAGATTACTAGAAGACACTCCTCAAGTAGAAAAGAGAGATACTAGACAGAGAGAACAAAGATTCAAACACTACAAATTACGACAGAGTATGACTACTTTGGACAGCTAATCATCTTTACGTGGCTGGTGTGTAAATAGGGTGAGAAAATGAGAGATTAGAGTTAACCTACTATGACATTGGGCCCCTGCAGCTGCAACCCAGAACAAATGCTGGTCTTATGCATAAAAAGACTGCTTTGAAAGGAAAAGTCAGTAAACAGAAAAGCACATAAGACACAAATATCCTAGTAGACTACCTAGGAAGTAGAGCAAGATTTCACCACCTCTTGCTACTCGAACTGAAAGCCTTGAACCAGCCCCTGATCTTGCTAGAGGAGTCACTGGTGTTTCCTTTATCATCTGGTCATAAGCCCCACAGCCTAAGGGCCTGGGTCCCTCTCCCTGTTGACAGGTCCTATTAAGTCCCTTTGTGCTGCCTCAGCGCGTAAACAACGAGATGACTGTGAATTTATTATTAGGTTTCCCCTACTAAACAAGGTTCCAGGCTTGATGAATGTGCGATCCAGTTATGTACCCTCAAATGATCAACAGTTGATGAAGCTAGAAAGGCATGTTGGGGTCATTTAGCAAAGGACATTAACTGTTACATCAATGCCATGGTTGGAATTGTGTCCACTACTGCCCCAAAAATTCATATGTAGAAGCTCTAACCCCTCCCAAGTGACTTTATCAGGAGATAGATAATCAAGATTATTAAATGAGGTTGTAACAGTAGGGTCCTAATCCTGTAGAACTGGTGTACTTTTAAGAAAAGGAAAAGACTCTCTCTCTCTCTCTCTCTCTCTCTCTCTCTCTCTCTCTCTCTCTGTCTCTCTCTCTCTCTCTCTCTCTCTTGTCATCCAGTCTATGGTATTTTGTTATAGTGCCTAAGCAGACTAAAACAACTAGGGATTAGAACTGTAGTTTAGAGGCAATGACGCAAGAGAGATGGGAGTGGAAATAAATGTAAACTAGAATCATGAGACAGCAGGAAATGTGAAGTGAACAAAACTTTCTAATACATATTCCACCCTTGTCTGAGCGATTTATCCTTTACAGTTCCTATTAGGCTTCCAGCAGAAGCATTTATTTTGGATAAAGCAACAACAACAGCAACAAACCAACTGATTTTCACTAAAGCATTGAATGTATTATGTCTTCTACAACTATACCAAAATAAAAGAGACATAAAGATTAAAATCAACGATAAACAAAAAGGAAGGAATCTGATCTTCAAACTTCAGTCATTAGTTGGAGACCATTGCTAGTAAGATAAATTTCAAAATCTTGAAAATACTTAAGATAGTATTAAAAATAAACAATTTAACTTGTATATCCTCTTCCTCCCCCATCTTGTTTAGAAAACCTCAGTGGTGGGTGTGGGTCTTGATAGGAAAGAATCTTCCTCGTATTTAGCAGAGGAGGAACTCTTCCTTCTATTAAGGCTTATCAGTTCACTCTTGCTCAAAATCTCATCTTCTAAGGAACATCATTTAAGCAATTGTCCCCTCTTTTATGTATGTTTATACTCACTAGGCAACTTTTCCTTCATCTTCAAATTTTAAGCATCTTACAACAACAGTGACAATAAGCATATCTATCCCCCAAATCTCGCTACTCTCTCTTCTGCTTTCACAGCAAAGTGACTTTAAAAGTGGTTTTTAGTTTTCTGTCTCCACTTACTCTCTTCCTAATCGTGCTACACACACTAGTGACTGATTTCAGTCCTGAAAAATCTACTGCTTTTCCTTTACTCCACGGTAGTCCTCAACTACTAGAAGGTAAATCCAGAGGACATACCCCATGCTTTACTGCCTGACCAGTACACAGACTTTAAAGCATCTCATTTTTCTTGATAAGGTTTTTCTTGGCTTCTGGCCTTTTTTGTAATTTTTGATTTTTCATCCAGCTCCTAAAAATCAGTCTTCTCAGTGTTTTGCCTTTGGTTTCGCCTCTTCTCTTCTCTATCCACTATAATTGGGTGGACACATCTACTTTCATGACTTCAATTACAAAGCTCACAAATGCTACACTTAGATGTTCACATGAATGCTTTCTTCTGAGTTTTAACCACAAACAACCAACACTGTACTAGGCATAGAATTTAACTATCTAAGCAATCTTGCAAAAGTTATTAAGTTCCTTTAAATTTCCTTATTTGTAGCATGGGTAGTAAAAATAATAATTTTAATAATAGTTACCTCACAGGGGTTTTTTTAGTGAAGAGAAAATGAGATTAAAAATAAAATTGGATTAGCACAGTGTATATTAGTTGCTGTCAATATTATTAATTTTATTATTTCACAATGTATAGTTTATTTAAACTCATCATCCCCCTCAAACCTTCTGATTCTTATGTCAATGTCTCCATGGATGGTAGCATCATCCATATGACATGAGAGCCATTTTGAATTTCTTTCTCTCCATTACCTTCTGTGTCTTGTTGATCACCAACCTAGTTGACCTTTCTAGGATCCATTGTGTCTGCATTCTCATAGTCCTTGCCTCAATTCAATCACTTGTCATTTTCCCGTGGGGGAAGGAGGCATTTTCGTATCTCTAAACTAGACTTTACTCCTAACTTGATTCAGTCTATTCTCCACATTGCTTCCAGGAATTCTTTTTTAAAAATATCCTAAGAGAGTCCCCCAATGAGAAATACCACACTGGACTTCATAGGAGCAGAACAAAAATTTTTTTGTTCTAACTTCCTAAGATTTTGAGATTTGGGAATTATTTTTTTTTAAACACTTAGTATGAGTTTCTCTGCACTAAATTCTTTTTGGAAAGTTTTAAGTGAGAAATTTTCCAGATGAAAAAATAGTTACAAAAAAAATACTTGTGTTCATTTCCTTCTCTGTTTAAATCCTTCTTTGGTTCATTCTAGTACTCTGGATACAATCTGGGCTTGGTAAATCACACAAGACCCTCCAGAACCTGAAGCTGTCCTATATTTTTTACCTTTTCCTCTATAAAATATCACTTTGTTATTCCTTTTCATATAAGTCTCCTTCTTTCTAGAATGTCCATTAACTCTTCTTTTCCTGGCTAAATACTATTTTTCCCTTAATGTCTCTTAAAAGGCCCGCAATCTGAGCTGGGATTATCACCTGTGTGTCCCCATTACACCTTGTTTTCTTATCTGTTATAAGAAATTAATTATTATTCTGTGATGTCCTTCAAAATAACATTAGAGATTAAGAAACATGAAAAAGAAATGCAGAGTTCAAGTGACCAGACTGTATTTCAGGGACAATGGGGGAAGCATTTTTACGGACAGGGAAGTCTGGCTGTGTTGAGGAGGTGTAGGACTGGGTCTGTTTTGTTGTATGGCTGGGTCAATCTATCAATTTTAGAGAATCTCAGAGCCTCCATTCCTTAAAGTTGATAATATTCTTTCCTAATAAATTGAGTACCTAACTACTCAGACTATTCTTACACTAGACAGAGGATTTTGGAAAGAGAATTATATATAATTCTTTTTTTTTCCTTTTCTTTTGACAAAGGAAAAATATGTTGAAATGACTGTCATATTCTTTACAATATGGCATCTGGAATAAGAATATTTAATTTTAAAATATCCCTTGAAACATATAATAGCATCTTACAAGTTTTTAAATAATTCATGGTGGGAGACTTCAAAATTGTTGCCAAAAATATTAACTTGCCCACTTTCTTTTGGAGTTTTCTTTCAACTCGATGATATAAAATACTTAATATACATTG